>PVHY01003864.1:0-31423 GCA_004024945.1 Uropsilus gracilis
CATGTTCAAGAATTACAACTTATTTTGAGTAACTGGTGAACATAAATTATTTTTATGAAATCAGTCTCCTTTTACATTCAAAGGTTTTTTCTTCATGATCTGTTTATACTGCTTATCAATTTATTCACTTAGCAAATACATATTGCTGCACTCTGCTACTCATCTAGTGAGTCAATGGAAATGCTGATAGAGATAACATAAATATTGGAAATGCAATCCTCATACGTTATTTTTCAAAATTCTGTTATTATTTACTGCAAATTGATCCAAGACATGATGAAATATAGTATATTCTAAAGGTTGCCACATAATCTTTGGAGTAAGACAAACTGGTTTGGATCAGTAACCTCAACACAAAGCTGATTTGATATGAAAAAATTACTTACACTTTGTAAACTTTAGTTTCATCATTTATGATTTAGGGATGCCCCATACAAGTAGTTTGTGTAATGCAAATAATACACACTTATCATCTCTGATATGTTACTGATCATTTCACAATTAACTTTATCTGTCAGACTGGCAACATCTATGCTTTAGCACCAGGCGTCATTTAAAGCATTAAGGCAGGAAGTGGAGAGAATGATGGTAATAGTAAAATTTCATGTTTTTTAACATAAGAAAAATTGTCTACCTATAAGTAAAATTCCCATCATACTTAGTTCATTAACTAGAATTGTTGTCTAGATAACCAAGCTCACTTACACAAAGGACAGTAAACAGAATCTCTAGCAAAATTAAGTGTGCTGCATTTGGAAATTAGACAGAAGTTGGTGTCTGTCACTCTTAATTTTTCTAAAAACACTTTGATGGCACCTGGTTCAATTCCTCTGTGAAATGCTATAATACTTTCAGACTCCTTTTTATCTTAACATTCCACATGAGTATAAACTTATAATCACTGAGGTAATGTTTAATTAAGAATTGTTTTTCCTGTTTAACTGTAATCTCCAATAAGGGCCAAAAGAATGAAAATGTTTTGGTATAGATTTTTCACCAGAGCACTCCTAGTTTCTTGCTTACAATAAGAGTTGAGCCATAATGTATTGAATGAATAAATGCATGAAGGGTCTAGATGAATTATTCTAAATTAACTGCATGACATTAAAGAATTGGTCAATTAATATTGCTTGATATTCCTGATTTACTTTTTAAAACAAATTAAAATTTTTTGCACAGTAGAGCACATTTTATTTAATAATATTTTTTAGTTGTCCATCATCTTTTATTCTTATTTCCTCGATATACTACAAACGTCTTTTTCTTATCAAGGTAATATTGGTATACAATATTGCATTTGATTTATAGATATATGATCACACATTTAAGAAATAGAGCCGGGCACGGTGGCTCGTGCCTGTAAGCTTCAGCTTATGAAGCGGCTGGGGCTAAGGATCGCGATTTGAGTCCCGCCTGGGGCCCGTAGCGAGACCTAGTTCCAAAAAAAATATCTGGGCGTAGTGGCACGTGCCTGTAATCCCAGCTACCTGGGAAGCTGAGGCTGGGATGGCTTGAGTCTGTGGTACCCCGGGCAATGAGAGCCTGTGGTTCCACGGGCAAAAATAGTGAGACCAAGACCTAGTCTCAAAAAACAAACAAACAAACAAACAAACAAACAAACAAACAAACAAACAAAAGAAATAGGTTATCACACCATATGCATCACCAAGGCATGAAAATCCCTTGCCTTAACTTCTTAAAACTAAAGCATTTCTAACATTTCTGTGGATTACTCATCACACTTCACACAGGCCTTACTGAATAAAAATAAATAATAAACTTGTGTTAACTGTTGAAAACTTAATATGTACAGATGTTGTTAGCAAAATTTAGAGTTCAAGTACAAATTCTTTTATTATTATGGAACATTGCACTTTAACATTATTTAAGTCAGGTATCCATCATTTAAAATCAACCCTCAAACTAATGAAAATGGAACTACCATTTGATTGAGCAATCACTCTTCTGGGAATCTACCCAGAGGAGACCTCAATACTTATACAAAGGGACACCTGTACTTGGATGTTTACTACAGCACTATTTATAGTTGCAAGGACGCAAAAACAACCCAAATGTCCCAAGACAGATGAAGAGATGAAAAAGATGTGATATATATCTATATATATGTGATATATATCTATATCACATCTTTTTCATCTCTTCATCTGTTCATCTATTCATTTATTCATCTGTCTTGGGACATATCATGTTTAATTGATGAGTAACATTCCATTAGATATCTATAGATATCTATATATAGATAAATAGTGATATTTATATCTATAGATAGATATCTATAGATAAATATCTATAGATATCTATAGATAAATATCTATAGATATCTATAGATAAATATCTATAGATATCTATAGATAAATATCTATAGATATCTATAGATAAATATCTATAGATATCTATAGATAAATATCTATAGATATCTATAGATAAATATCTATAGATATCTAATGGAATGTTACTCATCAATTAAAAATGACAAACTTGACAAATTTATGATAACATGGATGTACCTAGAAGAAATTATATTAGCAGAAACAAGTCAGAAAGAAAAAGACAGAGACCAAATGGTTTCTCTAGTATATGGGATATAGGAAAAACAAGCAAAAACCAGGAGGAAAAGTCAAAACAAGCTAACAACCAAACTGAAGTACACAACTGGGGTGGGGAGAGATGGAAGGAAGCGGTCAGGGAGGGAAGGTGGTTGGTGATTGCTGGGAAATACAAAGATGTGAAATATAAATATAAATAAATAAATTAAAAGAAAAAAGGAATAGTGCTTTAAAGTGTTGGGTTGATTCTGGCTGTCTCTCAAGACTCCAGAACCCCAGCACAAAACTGACTGGCATTTCTTTCATGTTCTTGAGATGGTTCTTGTCCTTTCTAATCTAAGTTGTGATTAAATTGAATTGCTATCTGAATGTGTTATGTAATTTATGTGGAATGTCCTTAATATTGGATTTGAATATAGTTGCAGCAAGATGCACTAATTAAAAAAATTGCCATATATATATTACAACTACTTAATAAATTATGAAACTTAATAAACTATTTCATTTTTTAGTTTATCAACAACAAAATCAACATGTTGTGGGAGCAAAAACACAACTAAAATTATCATGTATATGATAATCTGTACATATATACTAAAGTTCACTGGTAAAAGTCCAAAGCTGTCCTTTACAGTAAAATTTCTCCCTTTTCCCCAGTTTACCCACTCCCTCCCTTTTCTTTTGGTAACCACCAATTGGTCTTATATTTCTAAATTTATATTGTCATTGGCTTGTTTTCTCTATATACCACATACAAATGAAAGTGTATGGTGCTTGTTTTTCTCCACTGAAATTTCACTAAAAATATCTGCGTCTAGGTCCACCTATGCTGCTGGAGGATTTAGTCTCTTTTTCATAGTGGAAAAGCATTCCATTATGTACAAATATCACACCCTCTCAATTCATTTGTCACCTGATGGGTATTTAGGGTTTCTATCTGTTCTTGGCTATCAAATAAATATCATAGATAAATAGCGATAGGATGACCACGATTGAACATATATTTTTCAAAGTACGTTTTCATGATTTTCAAAACTCACAATGAGTCTTCAGTGAATTTAAACTCAGGATCCCTGGAACATTCACACCAGCTCCTGGATCCCTTGCTGATACAGCAACTGCAAAAATGTCTTACAGACTATGAAAACCATCCAAGTTCATAAAGAAAAATCAAACAAACAATGAAACCTATGGGAAAAATAAGGGTATTTCAATTAATTTATCTCTATCCTAGATCAGAACAGGGATTGTATTGTCCTGATAAAATAATTCTAATGTTTAACTCTAGTTATGTAGTATGCAAACAATCAGTGGTAATGAGGGCTAGGACTTAAGAGGAATAGACACTTTTGTGAGGCATCTTTTTCAGCTGAAATAACAGTGCAAACTCCCAGCAAGGAGAAATTGTTTTGTTTAGGAAGGAAAATAGGTCTGCCTTTCTTACTATGGTTTCAGAAGATTCTGAGGGCTCCATTTTCAGATGCATCCATTAAATATGTATAAAGTTCTCTTTTTTTTCTATCGGGGATTTTTGATAAGAGATAAGTTGTAACTAAGAATCCTTTCACCTTTTGCAGCTTTACCGCTTTTGCAAAAAAATTCTAGATTTATTTTTTAGTACAATTGCTCCTGCATCTATAAGGTATAAAATCTCCTTTTAATAGATACTGCAGAGGCCCTCTGAATTTTAACCATGTGTTTACTTACTAGTCACTCAGAGCCTATCATATCTTTTTTCAAGACTAATTCATTTTATAGAATACAGCTCATTCCAAAAATCCCGGTATTTAGCAGTTTTCTTATTATTTAAGAAACATCAGCTGCTATGTGCCTTATGACTCACCTTCCATAAGCACCTTACCCCAATTATGCACAACTAGAATAATTCACAGATGATACTACTACATGCCAAGACCTATTTACCAACAAAGAGGAATGCCTTACTGTAATAAAACTAAATGAGTAATTAATCTTTATACTACTACTCTCAAGATCTGCTTTCAACTATTTCAACTAAATTTCTCTTTCTCTTCCTCCTTTCTACCTGTAGCCTTGCTGTGTAACAGTTGGACTTGCTTTGTGAGCAAAGCTTTTGACTTGCATTGTGACTTGCATTATGAGCATATCCTCCAGGCATTGCGAACAATAAATCTTGTTCCTCAGAACTTCCTGATATTTTTTTAACTACATTAAATTCTGTGATATAATAATCACAAAGGCTAGCTCTGTCATAACACTGGCCCCAGTGAGGAGAATTTCTTTGAGTCTCCCTCTGATAATATTGTCTGGGTGATGATTTAAATTGTTCCTAGTTAAGAGCATAACCTGATTAGGCTAAAGACCAACAAAGAGATCTATAGTGATGTCTTTATTTTGATAATTTTAATTTCCAAATCAATTTTTAAATTGTATGTTTTTTTATGAAGGCATTGTTGGTTTACAACACTGTAAATGTAAAAGGTATAGATTAACACCTTTTTCTGATGGATGCTACCACATTGCACCTGCAACACTGATAATGTTTAATTTTAAACAAGCAAGTCTTGTTTGATTTTACCTAATCAAAAATTATTTCCAATTATTCATTTCTACTTATTTTTAGAATTTTTCATTTTGAAATTATTTGTTGTCCTTTTGTAGATTCTCTAGATATAACATGGAATTACTGATTCTAAGCATTTTATACAGATCTTTATTTTCTAATCTGTTAAGATTATTTATTTCCATATTTACTATTATTACTATGATTTAGCTACATTCTGAGAGTTTTGCTATATCCTGCAATACCACATGTGCATTACATATTTAGTGATTAATATTTTTCTGTGCAATTTTTCTCTAATTATGTAGATACATAGTTTAATTTCAAATGGTGTTTTTTCATTTGCATCCTAATGTGATTTTTTTTTTAAATTGACAGGACATATACTCTAAAACTCAGATTATAGTTATTTTTGGTACTAGGTTGTAATAATTATTCTGTTTATCTTGGTTGGCTATCATCCCTCTCTCATCTCTTAGTCCTCTAGCATCTAGTTATTAGTTACTTATAATTAATAATTAGTTATTACTTTTTATCATTAGTTATTAATTGTTGAACTGGCATCTATCAACCTAGTCAACTTAACTGACCAATATTATAGATGAGTAACATAGGTGTCCATACTTCACACAGATATAGTTTCATACTATGTAATATTTTCCTATTACCATCTTGAAATTCTTAGTCACTTTGTTCAATGCACCGTACATTTTCAACTTGTGCTGAACCCCACAAAGTCTGTATCTTGAAATTAATCAGGTTTGTTAATTATGCTGTTTTGAATTTTTATAGCTGTGCTATATAAAATATTGCAAAGGGTCAGAGAATGTCTTTTTCTTCCAGTAGTGATTCGCTATTTTCTCCACTAGACAAAGATTAAACTTTATTAATCTAATTATGTCACTGAGAACTGAGTTTAGCTGAATAGAGTTGAATGTGCTTCTGATGAGCCTTTGTACTGGTTTAATTTGGATGCTCCTTAATTGTTTAAAGGAACATCAATCTATTTGTAATTCCCATTTTTCTTATTAAAATCCTTTAGTAAAACTTATTTGTCTCTATCTAAAAGTTCCAAAATAGAAATGACATCTTATTTTTATTTTATGGAATTTTAAGTTTAGTGATTTTATAGGAATCCTAGTGATAATGGATCAGCATATACTCTTTCTATGTTTAAAGATGGCTAACATATTTATTCTTGAATCTTAGTTTTCCTTTTAAGTTTTTAGAATCTTTGCTTCAAATATCAAGAGCTCATTCATTTATGTAATTCATTTATGTAATCAAATTTTATGTAATCAAAACTCAACTCATCCATCAGCATAAAGTTATCATGAATAGTATCTACCTTATTTCTATTTACTAAAGAGGTTTGTTATTTGAGAATATCCATAAATCCATATTTGAAAAATCTTCAGTCATATACTTGTTAATGAAACGAATGAGACAAGTTTCAGAGAAGGCATAATTCCTCACTAAAAATATGTCAAAAATGCAAACCATTATCTTATCATTCCTGCACCAGTTATAAAACTTTTTTGCCTTGTTTTCTTTTATAGCTGTAACACTAAATGCATCTTGATTATTTGACTATATAAAGTATTGTTTATAACTATCATTAATTTTTGCAGTCTTAGACATCTGAGAGAAGCAATTGTTGACTCTACTCTATATGCTCCATAAACATACCAAAGCAAGATCATAGATGTTAAGTAGATTAACAGATAGCAGTGAATTTTATTTAATCCATGAAGCCACACATTGAAATGCCATGTGCTAAAAGAAAAGCCCTGGGGAACCTTTGTTAACTGAAGATGTTTTCTTTGAAAAGTACTCTTTGCAGTTAATTATAATTATTTTCCTGTGGGCTTATAAATTAGTGTTATCTGGATTCTGAAATTGTATGAAAGACATGTTCACTTAGCAAGGAAAATGCGTGTTTCATCAGTGACATACTAAAGAGATGCTGCCTTGTTTAACAACTAAGCACATTTGTCAAGATTTGGCACTAGTTTACTGTTTAGTAAGTGATATAATACCCTGAAGGCATATTTTTATTTTCCACAGGTCTGTTCTCTTACAAAGATGGTGAAAATTTTAGCACTTTAAGAACACTACAAAAGTAACATATGAAAAATAAACAGATGAAAGAGCAAACTAAGACACCCTCTCCATTCTTTGTTACCTTTGTAAATAATGTTTTCTACTCAATAAACTGTGGTGTTTATAAAATGAAATCATGCATAAAGCTTGGTATTCCACAGGAATGCTGGGTTATGTACTGTGTTTCACTCTTAGAATTAACTTTAAATATATATTTTTTACACCAATAGCGCCTTTGTTTGTGATGTCAAGTCTATTTTACCAATGTAGTTTCAGTGATACAGAAGTATTAGTGATGGGGGGGAAGAAACCTCACAAGGGGAATCTAAGAAACAGATAAGGAAATGTAAGGTCTAAAATATATGTATATAGACACAGATATATACATGAATATGTCAATGTATATATATAAATATATAAATATTCCATGAATATATTTATAATATGATCTTTCTACTGAAAATTTATCCTAACAATTCAATAGCAATAAATTGTGAATCCTCAAATGTTGACAAATTATTTTTATTTGTGGACAAATATAAAGTAATAATAAATCTTGTTTTCATGTGTTTCTAGAACTATGAATACCTCCAGTTTTACAGATATACAACAAACCCCAAAGTGGTAAAAATCTAAGTAACATCATTGAGCTAGAGGACATTTTTCTTGTTGATCATGATCTGGGATTTAGAGTATAGTGATATGTCAGGTTCTATAGTGTAAGTACACTTGGTCTGTTTCTCTATTTTAACTCAAATTATTCTATGCTTCAGAGTATGCCTTTTTATATAACTGCACTATATTATTTAATAAGTTTAAAACTTCATATTTAGACAAATCCCCTTAAGATGTAATTATTGCTTCATTTAATGTGTACCATTTAATAATTTTAAAATCATCCAGTTCATGTAAGTATAAACTAAAACAGTTAAGACCTATTAAATTGATATATACTTTGATTATTTTTATAAAACAACACTATGCCTTGAATGTTAGAAACTATGTTATTGGTTACTCAGGTTTGTTGTAAGTCAATGAGGCTTAGTGCAGAGAAGGCTCAAAGGCATGTAGGCTTACAAGTAGAATTTATACTTAAAAAAAAAAACTTTGTTGTAGTATACAATTTTATGATTTTTACCTAACACAAATGTGATTGATACAAATTTAGGCTTGTAAATATGTTTTATTCCAGTTCTCTTATAGTCATCATTATATAAAATATGCTATTATTACAATAATACCACAGAAAAAGAAACCTTAAATATCTTGCAAGCAATTCATAGGACTCAAAGGATAGTCTTTGTAAATCTACATACTTTAATTCAAACAAAAGCACATTAAACCATAGTAAATTTCAACAAAAGGAATAATTTCCCTTATTACAAATATTGCATATTACTCTTAGTTTGAGAAGTACAATTTAAACTCACATGAACCTATCTTGCTTCTAATTGATTCCTCATAAATTAAATTAATTTTTAATTATGTATTGAAAAGTTTCCCCAAATGGCGTTTATATTATCATATGAATATATTAACCCAAGTATAGGTAAACAAAATATATGTGGAGTGAAACATTAAAATATAATGATTTTCTCCTTTTCTTCATAACTAATGATATTGGACAATTACAAATCACAGTAACAGGACATTAAAATGCAATGTTTTACAAATAAAACAGGTGGAAATGCTAATGAAAAATATTAATGTGTGAACAGCTTACTTCAATGAAATGTATTTTCCACATGCAATTATTGTGTATGAGTTTAGCATTTTGAGACTTAGCCTATATATTTAATCTATTTTTATATTTAAATTTTGACTTCAACTATATATGTGTGTATATATGGTATTTATTTCTATCATATCATTTAAGAGTACAGATTTAGGAGTTAAAAAGAATAAAAAAGACTTTTAATCCACAATTAAAGGAAACTGCCATAGTATTGTAACATTTAAAAACTGATATACTATTTTTTAAAAAAAATTAACACAACCAACACACACATTTACACATTTTTTTCTTAGATTCTACACCTTAAGGATATGTTGCAACTTAAAGAAATATTGTTGTAGGTAAAGGTCATATAGAATATGTAAAATATATGAAACAAAATAAAGTATGTGCAAAAATAACACCCATTTTATTCCTTTTGAGGCAATGATGTGCAATTGAATTCCTGATATATGCTTAGGAAGAACTGATTAAAAATCATTATGATAGCAAAATAACATATCTGATTATTGTTGAGCTTTGACTCCTTACTCCTATATTTTAATATGGCCCAAAATTAAGAATAATTTTGATATTTAAGTTAGGAAAAGTTTTGAGTAATCATTTTAACTCACTTTTCCTCATGCACACACTGGATAAAGAGGGAAAAGTTGTTAACTTTTTCTCCATTTACAAAGATATTTATCCTTGTTTGACATGAAAAAGTGCAAACTGATATATTTGACATATAAATGATTATTTTAGTCTGGTCATTAGTGACAAATTTGAAATAGATTAGTACCGTTTTTATGATGTGCAGACAAACACTAGTCACTTTTTTGGGTTACCAGACAGGACTCTTTGTTGCTCAGTCAGGTCTTTAAACAGATGGGGAAAAAAATCACAGGCATTTAGCCTCAGCATTTATACTTTCTTGGTGATTCCACAGTATAATGGAGTCTCTTTTATGCTTAAAATCTAAATGAACTTTTACCCTAAATTTTCAGTCCATATCAC
Source organism: Uropsilus gracilis (assembly GCA_004024945.1). Taxonomy (NCBI): domain Eukaryota; kingdom Metazoa; phylum Chordata; class Mammalia; order Eulipotyphla; family Talpidae; genus Uropsilus; species Uropsilus gracilis. The sequence goes on from PVHY01003864.1 coordinate 9,944, forward strand.
ATTTTATTTTGTAAAATGTCCTTCAACTTATATTTTAACATGTTTCTTTTTTTAAAGAAAGGCTCTCTTTTTCGTAGATATACAGTGCAACCAGATTGTATTATTTATGAGCTTGGAATGCCTGGACTTATAGGTATTATATATAACCATGGCAATTGGAAAACATTAAGATATTTTTTAAAGTTGATTTTGCTCTTTAAATAAGAACATAGACTGGCTTTGAATGTGTATCCTTAGACTTTTACCACCCTGTGATGGTGAAATATCACTCAAGGAATAACTCTCCAGTGACTTCCTGTCCCAGAGCATCATTGTTACAACAGGGCTTTAATAATACATTGCCAAGTGTCACATATCAGTGAGAACTGGGCAAGGAAAAAAGCAACTTTAATCAATTATTAGTGCTATGCATCATTATGGTGTCACCAGCTGACACTACATATGAGAGGTTAGGATCACTATTTTCATTAATAGTATATTTGAATCCAAGGTGAATAAAAGTGAATTTTTAAAAGACTCTTCAAAGCAAATGCATGATTTCAACATTTACACAAACATAATATTGTCAAATAATAAATAGAAATAGTAGCTTAAATTTTTCAGAATTTTAAGATATTTGAAAATTCTACTTATAGGAAGCTAACCTTACATTATTCTGTGTTTAACTGGCAATGGGTAGGTAAAAAGTACTTTGAAGAACCTACATACATATATGCAGAAGTACTAAAGTACTGTCAAGTACTCTTTAGCTTTTACATATATTTTATATTATATATATTCATTTTACATAAATTCAGAGAGCACTATAAAATATAAACTCTTGAGAATGCTGGCTATTGACTCCTTTAATTTTTTTTTTAGACAGAATGTAATTCTAGTAAAAAAAATCACATTGAGTGCTTTTATTTTCTTGCAAACCACACCTCTGTTCAAGTTACTATAAACTTTTAAGTTCAAAAAGAAATACTATCTCAAATATTCAATTAAACTAGCAGTTGTTCAAGCAAAATATAGAGCTTATATTTAGAAGAGATAGTTGTGAGGATGCAAGGGCAAAGAAGGGATGGTTGGCATGTTTCTCCCAATGTCTCTTTTCAGAGGAATTTTTGCAAAGTTGCAAAAATAGTGGCAAACAATTAATATTGTGGTAAATCCTATAACCATGATTCTCCTTTAATAGATCGCTAAATGTGACTTCCCTGCTTTCTCAGACTTCTATAAGAGTTCCAAAATGAGGATAGTGAACAATGAGTTCTGGTACGTGATAAAGAATGTAAAGGGGGCATAAGTTTAAAAACATCTGAAATTATCTTTTTCTATCATTCACCAATGTTTCTCCAAGGCATCCCTTACTCACATGGTACTCATAAAAATTTAACTCACATATCTTTTCAATCCTTCAATTATAAATTGGTGCTACTTTATCATCATGCATAAACTACACCAATTTTATGAAATTATCGAATTTCTTAAAATTCTTTTTTTCATAAACTAAACGATTTTTAGTCTAAGAATTGTATTTAAATTTTTGTATTCCCATACTTAACCTAAAATCAGTTAGTTAGTTAGTTCTGTTAGTTCAGTCTGTAGTTAGTTCAATTTGCCCAATCTGCTGAACTAAGGGGAATTCAAACCACAATTGACAACCATCTCATTTCCACAACACATTGTTAATAATGTAACCTATCTCTTGAGAATTTGGTTTCCAGAACCCTTTATTACTCTGAAATTATCTGACTTTTAGTGAAAAGAGATAACGTAATATATAATTAACACTGCCAGGAGGTACTTTAGAAGTATGATATGGTATTTTCAAGCAATAAAAAGTAATGACAGAGGTATTGTTCTTATTTCATGTCAGACACATTAGAAAATAACTAAAAGGGAAAAATTAGATTTAATTTCAAATTTACAAATATCACATGTTCAATTGTTTTAAAAAGGAAAACAGCTTCAGACTAAACTGAAATGAATTTGTCATGTTCTCATAGTTTGAAACAGTGTCAAACCATTTTACAAAACACTAAGCTGCCAAAAATTAACATACAATTGACTAATCTCAATTATTCCTTGTATTTAGAATAAATAATATTTCAAATATACTGTAATATGTGCCTTCTACAAGCTTAGATTGTTATATCCCTGTATTTTCCTTTTAGAAGAACTTATTTTCCTCGGCTCACAGCACTGTGTACGATGTAGAAGGATATTTCACATTTCCTCAGATGTATGTTACCACACCAGCCCCTACTATCAAAGCACATAGTCCCTTTATGTGGGATGATATGATTTTTGTTCCCACCCTTCTCTTAATTCTGGTGTTATAGTTCCACGTATTTGTTTAGTTTTTTCAGTTCCTTTGTGTGTGTGTGTGTGTGTGTGTGTGTGTGTGTGTCTGTTTAAATATGTCTACATATTTTTTATTGAGATAACATTAGTTTAAAGCATTGTGAGTTTTAGAAATGCAAGATCTCCCCCTTTAGGTATACATTTTCTAAGGGAAATAGCAGAGATAGGATATTTATCCACTTTTATTTTCAGTGTTGAAACTTCATAGCATACTTCCAGCACATAGTAATGTAAATTGACATATGCAGTCAAGGATGTGAATGATTTCAACTGCACATGGAATTTTGCTGAAGACTGAATTTTTCAACTACCATCCAAATGCTGTGAAAACTGATCCTAGAAAAAGTTTTTCCAGGTCTCAGACTCAGTCTTGAGTTGAGACTTAGAATCCTAATTAGTTCTCCTAGAATATTATATTACCTTTACTTTCCTAAAATAATATTGAATAATTCCCTTCTAACTCCCATTTCTATGTGGGAATGTCAAAAGTATCAGATTTTAAAAAGAGTGACACTATTAGAGGTACAGAGGAGTAGTTTCTGAGTCTAACTTCATTACTGTTAGTGTGATTTTTGACTAAAGTCAATTCGTTATTCATGATTCAAAGACACCAAAGAACTAAGATTGATTATTATTGTTATCTACCAGTTAATATGTTATTGTATATGACATATTTTTTTCCTTTTCCCCTTGAAAGTTCAAATAAGTCATCTAAATTTTGCCAATTTTATCTTTGAAGTTGACAATTTATTTTTGAATTCTACCTCAATAATTAACAAACAAATACAACACTAAGTAGACACTATTTAAGACACTACACAAAGATGAACAAGTGACTATCTGCTAAAAATAGTGTATTGTTACTGCTTAACTTAGTAAAAATTATATTATTTTAGTTCTCTGAATCTTTTCTATAGCATTCATAAGCTTTTTAAAACTAAAATTACAATTAGGTGTTTTTCTTACTACTTACAGTGTGTAGTATAACATATGCTATTATATACCAAAAAGCATATGTAACTTAAAGATTGAATATGTAACATATGAACATAAACAGAAAATTGAACATTATAATTAAAATAGTGAAAATTTATATTTATGATCTAGATGTTACAATACTTTAATTCTATACATTTATATATTATAATCAATTCAAGTTATATTTTAATTAGAATTATACAACAGACCAGGCATGGTGGCAAATGCCTGTAAGCAGCAGCCTAGGAAACCTTGGCTGGAGCCAGGGATCACAGTTCTAATCTGATGGGGGCACATAGTGAGACCTAGTCCCCAAAAAATAGCTGGGCATGGTGATGCGTGCCTGTAATCCCAGCTACCTGGGAAGCTGAAACTGGGAATTGAGTGAGTCTGTGGTACCCCTGGCAATGTGAGACTGTGGTTCCACAGGCAAAAATAGTGAGACCTAGTCTCAAAATAAAAAAGAATTACATAACATATTATATGATTGAAGTTAGTTGCTAATTTGTAGTCTATTTTTCTTGATGAAGAAAATATCAAGAGAATATTTCCATCACAGTAAGTATTCATTTAAAACAATAGCTTTTCTAAGAATAAAATAAATCTTTTATTTTTTGCAAAATATGAAGCATTACTAATTGCTTTCATACTTATTAGATAAAATGCTTATATTGAAACAAAGGACACTGGTTGAATGGGACATGATAGTTAGAATTTAAGACATCGGATTTCATAGTCTCATTTAACAGAAGATATTAGTCATGAATATGGACAATGAGGAGCTATAACATTATTAGAACAAGGCTCTATGTTCTAATTTCTAACTGCTTCACTCTGATTGAAGATTGGACACCTTGCACTATCTATCTTTATCAGACAATTTTCAGTCTTGGATTCAGCTGCTCTTCGTTGTCAAGAGCTTTAATCTACCAAAAAGCGCAGACTCTCCCCAGAGATTAGGCTAACAGTCATAGTGTAGAAAGTATACCACTTGACAGAGAATACTTTGTTCTAGTAACATATAAAAATGATTAGAAAGAAGACTTGATATATCTTGTCACTAAATTTATCTCCTTTTCTTTTTGAGTCACTTTTTTTGGAGTCATTTAATTGCAATTAAAGTTTGCATCAACGCTCATGTGATAACTCAAATCTATGTATGTGAATAATCATGTATTTGATTATTCTTCTAGAAGTGACCTGATCAATTTAATCACAACTGGTAGCTGAGTATTTCTCATTACCCCTGACAGTATGATGTGAGAAAAGATATTTGGTTAGCAATCAGTTAGCAATCAAAATTATATGCTTGTGAAACACTAAAAATCTGCATAAATTAGAATTTTCTGCTAATATTTATTTTAACGGACTTGCCACTTTGTCATCATCAAATTTTAATATTTGATTTTGTTTCTATACTATACAAATTATTCTCTACTGTATGAATTTATAAATCTACTAAAATACTTCTTCACATTAAAATGTACAAAGAAGGAAAAACATTGAATGTAATAGCTTTAATTTTAACTGTCCATTTACATTGATTATATGTCTGTAAGCTAATAATCCTATCTAATTTTGTTTCTATGACATATGCTAAGTATTTATTTGGTATCTGCTAAATGTTGAACACAATTTTATAAACTGAAAGAATAGCAACAAACAGAAGAGGGAAGTTCCTCACCCTCATATTATAGTAAACAAAAAGTTCCTCATATTATAGTAAACAAATATAAAGTGAATAGTAAACCAGTGATGGAAAACGTGACTCCATGTTATTAGCTTGCAAGGATGAAATAAAGAAAATGCAGGATCACATGAAAAATAGTGGGAGCAGAATCATCAATATTACAGATTTACAACAGAATAATCCAAGCAAGATATTTGTTTATTTATTAAGTTTTCTAGGGTGGTACTATTTACAAATAGTTGAACTTAGAACAACAAAAAGTGATCGTACCTAGACTTGCAGTTAAGAACAGCTAATAACCCATGAGCCTAAAGTGACTGTGGCAAAGCTTACTTGGAAACAAAGCAAGCTGGGTGAATTGTCCAGCCTCTGCAACCAGTAATTCTATTTCACAGACACAAACTCAAAGGAACTTCACAGAAAGGCAGCCAGCGTCAAAATACATGTCCTTACTTTACTCTCACCACTCCTTCAGGTCAGAGCTCTTCACAAGCTGAAGTTAACAGGAACCTAAAGGTCAATGGCGGATCTCTTAATAATGTTACACACATGCAAGCCTCCTGAACTAGGAGACCAGGAATATATCCTCTTTCAGTCCACCATTCTCATGTCTCTCTCACCTCTCTCTCGACTGTCTTTTTATGTGCCCTTTGCACACACCTCATTTTCTCTCGCGGGTCTTTCAGACCTCGTCCACCAAGACAATATAACACCAACACAATTTTTAACTACCCCACTACCAGAGGTCCTGACTGCTCATCTGGCCGATTCACCCAGTATTACCTTTATCTCCACTTAATATTTAATGCCACTCTAATTTTATTCAACTCACCTCTACCAAAAAGTAAGGGGAAATACATAAATTTCAAGACATTTAAAAAAATTTACCTAATGAGTTTTCAAATTTGTGTTAAATAACCATAGTGATTAATAGTTTTTCACAATTCTATTTTTGTTCAACTCTAAGTTGAAATTCCATGACACTGAATTTATTCACAAAATTATTGTTTTCCAGAGAACAAGCTAGAAAAGACCCTTTTTAGCCATCCACGGCTCACTACACTTAAAAACTTTATTTCAGGGAAAATGTCAGTAGAGGGAGAAGATAAGAATATATTATAAAGGCTCAGAGAAGAAAGGATACATTGCAATAGATTATAATGTTGCATTTATACCATTCACTTCTCTAACTTCATATACTATCTTTTGTTTGAGAGTCCTATTATCAGTCAATATTAGCAGATTATGTTGTATATTTCTTCTTATTCTCCAAATATTTCTAAATCATACAAAAGACAAATCACTTTCTTCCATGAAATTTATAAATTGCTTAATGGTGTGTTTTTTCTAAAGATTAATATAATTACTCTAAACTCTATTTAGAAAAATTTGAGATTGGGTTGGGAGTGATGCCATATTTAAAGGACTAAATATCAAGGAATATAAACATATCTACACAGGTATACAGAAACACACATGATAATTATATTTCACAAAATCAGCCAATTGATAATTTAACTCTTTTTCTCTTTACTAGTCTAGGTCAATAAGTAGAATACAGAAAACTCAAGTTGGGATGAAATAAAAAAGATTCAAATTTGGATCACTTGTTAAGATGTCCAAGCATTCAGTGCATCATCTTATGGAAATCATTATGGAGGTATTTCAAAATGTTAAATATCTATTTATCATAGATCCAGTAATCCCATTCCAAGGTATCTATCTAAAATATTTGACAACACTAATTCGAAAGGAAATTTGCATTTGCATGTTTATTGCAGCAGTATTTACTAAACAATGGAAACAACCCAGTGCTCCAACTCAGATTAGTGGATCAGGATGATGTAGAATGAAGTACTACTCAGCAGTCAAAAAAGTAAACTCATACCATTTGTAGCAACATGATGGAACACTAAAGAATAATATTCTGCAAAATAAGTCAGAGAAGAAAGATAAATACCAGCTATTCCACTAATGTGTGGAGTATAACTAAACTAATAGTTGGATAAACAAACTGAAAAGATAACACTTGAGAGCTGACTACTGAACTGAGACACTAAGTGTGAAAAGAGTTGCAGAGAGGAAAGAACAGGGAGAAAGGGAGGCATAACAGTCCATGGTGGTGGAGTATGGTGAGCTGGTGTTGGGTGCTCTGTGATGGTAATACCTGATGGGGAAACCCCAATGTTACCTCAGTTAAAAATAAATCAAAAGCCTAAAGAAACAAATTGTTTATCTTTAAGCTAAAACAAAAAGACCATTGTAATAGAGTCCAGAAAGAAAACTATACAATATGGACAGCTAATCTTTGATAAATACACTATGAACATAAAACAGAGAAAGAAAAGCCTTTTATAACAAATAGTTTGGGAAATTTGGACAACTACATTCAAATAAATGAGGCTAGACCATTACCTGACTATGTACACAAACTAATTCAAAGTGAATTAAGGAGTTGGATAGGTTTGGTCAAACTCACTAGTGAAACCCAGTGGGTCCTGGGCTTTTGTTTTTCAAGACTTTTAATTGCTGACTCAGTGTTCATGCTTACAATTGACCTTCAAGCTGTCTGTTTTGTCATAGAATTGCCCAATTTCAAAATGTGTTCATTTGGATTTCTTCCATATTTTTTAGATTGTTTACAGACTTTCATAATATGCTCTTAGGATATTTTGTATTCCTTTAGTAACTATAATTAAATCTTTTTTACTTTGGATTATTTTTATTTGACTTTGCTTTTTTTGGTCTGTTTTAGTGACTTTAGCTCCGGCTTATAAATTTTGTTTATCCTTTCAAGGATAAAATTCCTAGTTTCACTAATCTTTTTCTTATATTTGGGTTTCTATTTCATTTTAATTTTATTATTTTCTTCCCCCTACTGATATTTATTCCCTTTGTCTTCCTTCTCTAGCTCCTTTAGATAAAGTTTTTATTTTTTTTTTGAGATTTTTATAGTTTATTGAGCTGGAATTGCATTGCTATTTATTCCTCCTTAACACTGTTTTTGGTACTTCTCATACAGTCTACTAGTTTGTCTTTTCCTTTTCTTTGGTCTCTAGATAAATTTTTATTTTTTCTTTGACTTTTCACTAACCCAGGAATTATTTCAAAGAATTTTGCTTAGTCTCCATATGTTAGTTTTTTGTTCCAGGTTTATTTTTTGCAGTTGATCTCTAAATTCTATACTACTGTGATCAGAAGAGAGGGGGGTAGTATATATCACCTTCAACTTCCCATCAGGCATGTACCTTACATGTTAAAGCAAAAATTTACTTCCCTTATTACCCCAAATCTTAGACTACTCCTTTCTTCTTATTCAGTTGACTCCATCATTCTGGGTCTTAAGTTATCTGTTAGACATGAGATTGGATCTACCTGACACACCATCTCTATTCTCCAAGAAACTGTCTTTCAAGTCTTTTGTCACTCTTTACCCAAAAACAAAGGTGACAGTTTTTATTTTAAAGAAAATTTAAAAGAATGATACAAAAATAAGTCACTATCAGAAAATACAGATAGAAATGATACACAACCATTTGAAAATATGTAGCTTTTAGTTCTTTTTATTTGAGTAAAAGCTATACATTAATATTTTACTGTCTCAATAGCAAACATTTTACATATAGTCCCTCTTTTAATAATACATTGCAAATCATACACATTTCAAAATTATTTTTACCACCCTTTAAATTCATAAAAATTTATTATGAATTTCATTTTATCTGTATCAAAGTGGCATTAAGAAATTTCAAAAAATCACCACTTATAACCATCAATCTTCTTTTAAACTCAGTTAAGGGGTAAGAATGAAGTGAGAACATGTTCAATTACTGGTGAAACCCAACATCAGTTATACAAGGGTATTTTTTGAGGAATAGATGGGGCTTCAATAATAACTAAAAGATTTGCCCCAAAGTAGATAGCATCTAGCAGTGGAGATGGAAATATGAAAAACTGTCTCTAATAAAAGACAGTATGTGAATGTAAAAGGAGGAGAGGAATTATCACAAGCCGAGAAAGTCAAATAAGAAAGGGCGTGACATGTTGTTGGGTTCTAATCAAGAACTAGCATTTTAGCAGGTAGAAGAGGACTTTCAAAGTAGAAATAGTAAGCAAAAGTAAATAAATGGATATGCGTTCTATGTTGAAGAAAATAGTCTGTGAAAATGAGAGCAATGCAGGTGGCATTCAAGTAAACTTGAAAAGATGTAAATTTTTCCATGTGTCCTTTTTTGCCATTCAACTGAACCTCAGAAAAAAAAATATGCATTCGTATTACTTGAATTATTAGTACATTGTCCCATTCCTCAAACATTATTAAGTACTATTTTTATAACATGCTTTTCCTTTTAAAAAATTGCAACATGATATATGAACATATGTAACTAATATTCATGCATATCAAGAAAATAAGACAATATCTCTTTACAACTAAATTATTCCCATTCCATGACTAGAGGTGATAATGGTTATATATTTTTATAGTATATTGTGCATACTATGTGTATTAATTTTTTTATGTTAACGAATCATAATATAAACACTGTCCTGCAACTTAGCATTCTTTTTCACTTAACAGTGATAATCCATTATCCACTTTCTGGTGTTACAAAATTATCACAAAAAAACTTTATTTTCTATGTCTCTTCATATATGAGTGCAAATTTGAGCTTGAATTTTAAAACATTTTAAATACACAACCTACAGATATTAATCAAAAATTTCTAGAACTTAACAATCACATGATTTTTTTTTTCTCTGTAAACTTATCTTTAGAGTATGGGTTGCACGTGTCTGGAAATTACAGTGTGGTGGCAGCTAAGTAGGCTGCGGTGATGGTGACTGAGGCAGCATGAAGAAACAGAAAATGGCAGATTTTTTGCATGAACTGCCTGTTTATAACAAAAACGATTGTAGTTAATTTCATGTAGACTTCCCATAAAGCCTCAACTGACATCCCTCAGTCTACCTGCCCATATGGGCAGTCTACCTGCCTATTTGAACAGATCATCATGACAGAAAAGCTAAATATATTTTTTGCATTATCAATGGCAACGGGACAAAAAGAATGCCCCAGTAAGAAAGTAGGAATACGTGCACCTGGAGGATAGAGCTCTGGATCAACATTACCATACCCCCTCACCTAGTCAAGGTACATACAATGGACAAGGTAGCTCAGCCCAACTGCAGTTTTGAGATGCACAAAGACACTTAAGACTCACAAGCTCACAAAAGTACCTCTTGGCGTCTCGACTCTCCTCCCATCGTGTGTAAGTGCCCCCCTATACACATACACCATCCAGTGTGCCTACTGCAAAATGCACCAAGTAATGGTTACAGAGACTGCCAGACTGTCAGTATAGTGTGACATTGGTAAGTACCTTTAAAAAACATTGATTGCACTTCCCTTCATTGCCTATTCTTCCTCCTTCACCCAACATTCAGAGAATAGAGTAGGTCTGTAAGGATCCAGAGCTAGGTCTGTTGCACACTGCTGCACAAAATAGTATTTCTGAGGGGGTGTACTTTGACCCACTCCACCTTTGCGTGTTCCACCTTAATACTTGACCTCTCAAATTCCACTCAGACCTACTGAGTGCTCAGTGCCTATTCCATGCTAGTCTCTGCTCTAAGCTTGCGTGACAGGAAGATCTTTCTCTTATAATTTTATATTATTTATGACATAAAGGTCTTTCTTAAAACAAAATAAATTAACTAATAAATAAAATTATCTTTAAAATGAAAATGTTTTGTATTGCACATCTGTTCCTCTTTAATTTCCCACTTGCAAAATATTTTAAATTCATTATTTATCCTTTTGCATTTTAGTCAAGGTTTACATAATATTTAAACAATTATGTTTTTATGTATGTTTTACAAACCCACTTTTACATACACTTACATATTCTTGGATAGACACTTAATCAGGTAGTCTTTCATGGTCCCCAAACTGTGTGGTAGAAGAAGAAACATGCCCATTCTCCCCCACCTGTCCTCATTCCCCCCTTCTGGGATAAGTTGAGTAAGTTAACATTAGTAATTACATATATAAAGGGAATCTACTTAACCATGAATTCCAAAGACACTAAGAAAATATTTTGATATACATATTGAGCGAAGGAACAAGATAGGGGACTGCTGCTGCAGAGAGGAGAGGGACTCCACATGAAGAAAAAGTAATTCAAATGATGAAGAATAGATGGCCTATAATTATATGTTTGCCAGACCTATAGATAGATTTCTCACATAGAAAGGCTACTTTTGGTAATAAGCTTAATTCTAGATAAGACCTCCAATTTTCATTATTCTACAGGGCTCTGAAAGACTTCCATTCAAAGTAATCCACATGCCAATATGGTATGTCTTGGAGAGACCTGTTCTGAACATCGCATGGAGACCTGCCAATCATTTTTTTTTTTTTTTGTCTCTGAAATCTGTAGATTCCCATAATGTATTGGGGTGGAATATTATTTTATACTTTGATGATAAAGATGCAGATTTTCTCTCTGATTATTGAGAGGGTTTTTGTCTTTTATAATTTGTGAGTATTCTCAGTAATCACATAAGTGAATATTTTTCTTCTTTCATTTTAATTTGTCCATTTGCAATGTTTTCACCAGCATTTTGTAGTTTCTAATCAGTATTTTTCCATCTCTAACATTTAAATTGAATTCTTGTTTCTACATCACTGTTTTATATTTTTTTATACATCTACATCACTAATTTTATTTTTTTTTGTTACCTGATACTTAGTTATATTTAAAAATTTCATTTAAATAACCTATTGAATATGTATAGAAGTATAGCCACTTTGGAAAACTGTTGGCATTTGTATAATTCTACTTTGCATTTGTAAATATAAAGATGCATATGCCCCAGAAACAATTTCAAAACCAGAACTACTCAAAGCAATATTTTTATAATAAGAGATATAAAAAGATTGAAAGTACTTTATCAGCAGCAATGCAAATGGAAAATGAATGGAAAAACATATGAACTAGATCTGTATTCATTAACAATGTTGTATGAAAAATAATTTTGAGCAAAAAAATGAGTCAGAGAAATACACAAAATGTTTCTTTTATATAAAGATCAAAATCAGATAAAATTAATAAAAGTGTTTAGAGATAAATTCTAATGAAAAAGCATTTCATATGAAAACCAACTATTATAAAATTTGGAAGCTTGGTTAACCTCTGAAAGAAAAGTTTCTAGAGGAACATTCAGGAGGATTCAAGGTTGCTGGTAATGCTTCTAACACTGAGTAAATGTATATGGGATTTGTTAGTGTCATTAGTTAATGATAGATACTAATCTGCAGCAAACATTATAAATATGTTTGCATATGTACAATAATTTCTAGACAAAGGGGGCAAGTAGAAGGAAAAATATACAAATTCATTTCAGGAGGTATGCTATCTAAAATATTAATATTTACCTCGAGTTATATGTTCATTATATGCTTACCAGCTGCTGAAATGTAGAGCTGGCTTTTTACAAATATTCCTTCATTGCCTTTATTCAATTTTAATGTCACTTCTCAATATTTCAACTTTAATTGACTATAGTCTCCCTGTTAGTTAAGAAAATGGAAGATGTCCAAGTTTATTAAATTGGTATACTTAATGTAATGGTCAATTTAAAAGCACTTTTAACCTGAAAATTGATCTACGTAGTTCTTTGGACTTCAATTCATACCTTGATGAGACTTTTATTTAAAGACAACTCTATAACTTTCTATATTAAAATATTCCATTAAGAGCAGCTGTGGTTATTTTATAATAAAAGTTTTCATTTCTCTATAACCTAAGCAATAAATCCTACTTATGTTAAGTGGCATGATACTGAACTTTACTTCTGAAAGATGACAACAACACAGTAAAATACTCAGTACAACATTTTACCAGAACAATTTGCTGAGGGCATATTTGAAAAATGCCTCAATGGTCAAAGTGATTTAACCTTCCTATAATGTAATCCTTCCAATACCAATCAAATTGATGCAGATAAATGAAAATACTAGAAAAACTGATGAAAATAGTATACAATTACTGGAAATACTACTCGGATGTAGGGACATTATAGGAGTTAATGGTTCATGAACAGAAACTTTACTTCTTTGATAAGCATCTCTAGAAAGTTCATTTTTATTATTTTATATAAAATGAAGTTTTATTCAGTATATGTTTTCCTCTCTATCATAATTTGGGATGTAAAATTATATATTATATTTTTGGTAGAACAATTAATTTTTGAAAGACCTAAAGGAATAATACAGATGAACTCTAGATCTCCATAAAACATCCAAAGCAGGTTCTTTTCAAAATATGTCACCTGGCCAGCTCCAACTAAGGTCAAATTAGGTTCTATAGACTTCAAATGAAATTGTTACCATTATGTAAACTGTGACTGCTACCCAATTTTGGAGTCAACTCCAGGAATAACCTTTTTTTATCAGAGACATCTGTCTAACCACAGAGTAATCTACAGTATCTGGTTTTGATATCAGTCCACCACTCTTCTTGATGCTGCAGGTCCCTATCCTACTCATGAGCTCAGAAATAAAACTTCCAATCTTTCCTTTTTGTTTTAAATTTTACAGTCAGGGAACTGTGTGTTTCCTGATCGACATGCACCACAGTTGCTGACCTGCCTTGGCTGGCAGTTGAGCACATTTCACACCCACTGGGCTCCTTCTGCCAACAATCTGACTGGTAGAAGGGACTCAGAGACCAAGAATAGTCAGAGGGGGAGGGAATCATGACTCCCTCGCTTAGTCCACTTAGTCCTCAGGAGGGATCTTACTCTTCTTAGTGCACAAACAGTGCAAAAAGTGATATAGAACGGGTGAGGGACCAGATAAAGATCCTGCCTACACATCTGGGTGGGACGCAGAAGAAGGAACATTGGAAAGGACAATACATACTGGATTGGAGAAATAACTGTGGTAAAGGCCTATCACAGAACTGTACCTATGGCTTCACCAGGAATGGATCAACATGACCACATTTTGGGATATGCCACCCCAAAAAACGAGATACTCCTTCCCATGCCCTTTAGAAGATGGCCACAGAGTTGGGGCATCGACTCCACAGTAAATCTGCAAACTGAGGGAAAAGAGATGATCTACAAAGTCCATCAGTGGATGCCTACCCTTACCAAGAAACTTCTCTTAAAATGACTGGGAACAAGCCTCTCCAAAAAATAAAGGGAAGAGCTTTGGGGTGAAGAGGCAGAGGATTTGCAACGAAAACAGACTGGAGAGGGCAGCAGCAATGAGAAGACATTGATAGACCTCAAATTAGCATGAACTGGCTGTCCAAAGTGAAGCTAAGACTGCAAACCTACAAACATGGTATGCTGTGCCCCAGGAACACCATACCTCACCCAGCAAAAGGACACTGCGACAGAAAAGGAAGAGACCAAGGCCGGCACGGTGGCTCGTGCTTGTAAGCTTCAGCCTATGAAGCGGCCGGGGCTAGTAGGGATCGCGGTTCGAGTCCTGCCTGGGGCTGGAGCGAGACCTAGTTCCAAAAAAAAAAAAAAAAAAAAAAAAAAAAAAAATAGCTGGGCGTGGTGGTGCGCGCCTGTAATCCCAGCTACCTGGGAAGCTGAGGCTGGAGATTGCTTGAGTCTGTGGTACCCCAGGCAACGAGAGCCTGCGGTTCCACGGGCAAAAATAGCAAGACCTAGTCTCAAAAAAAAAAAGAAAAAAGAAAAAGAAAAGGAAGAGACCAATGGACTCAACATAAATCAACAATGAGACATGAGTTTGAGTGAACAGAGGGGGTAGGGGGAGCAAGGGAAGGCATCCCAGCAACCATTTACTTATGTAAGAAATTAAAAGAATGAAAAATATTAAAAATAAATTTTACAGTCATATAAACTCTCCGTACATATGTAATTAAATTTGTTCTTTTTTCCTACTAATCTGTCTGCTATTTGTCTAAACAGTCTGAGCATGACCTCACCAGGACAAAGCAAATTTTCATCCTACCCCAATAAAAGGACATTGCTTTGAGACAATATCTGACTTATTAGTTGCTGCAATCTTTATTATTTTTTATTTTCATTTCCCCCTTACATCCTTCGCTTGCCTTCCCTTGTCTCTTTCCCTCCTATTCCCTCTTAACCTCAAAACCTTCCAGATTAGCAGAAACAAGTCATAAAGAAAAAGAGAGAAACGAAATGGTTTCACTAATATATGGGATATAGTGAAAAAAAATAAAAGCCTTGAGGAAAAGTCAAAACAAGCTAAGCACCAAACTGAAGCACACAACTCTGAGCAGGAGGGAAAGGGGGGGACAAGAGGGGATGGTAGGGGGGCAAATCCCTGAGATTACAATGTTGTGAAATTTATATATATAAATTATAATTATATATATTATATAAATTGATTATATATATATAAGCTATATATATACCTTCCAGATATTTATTGATGTCCATTGGCTTCTGAAAACCTTTTACATTGTCAAATTGTCACAATGGTATATAAATTTGTAATTTTAGAACGCATAGTTACAGTTTTCCAAATGTTAACCTACTAGCTCCCCTAAAATGACCTTAAACAAACTTCCCAGTATAAACCATACTCTTTTTGAGTTATCTTTTGACAGGTGAGCTGAAGATTGTGAAGTTTCGTAAAACCTCAAGAACCTTGATCCCCAATAACGAAGGTTAAGCGTAGAAAACTAGGGAAGGAAGTATCAGAAAACTGAAACTGTCTCACACAGGCCAGAAGCTGGCAGTAGGGGTACAAATGATTAACATAGTCATTAAACAAGCAGTATAGAAAAGTAAACTATCTGGAGGTGTCAGGCATGGGGGATACAGAGATTGCGGACACTGTGAAGGAATCACCAATCCTAGCCGGGCATGGTGGCGCATGCCTGTAGGTGGCAGCCTAGGATGCCACTGCCAGGACCAGGGATCACAGTTGGAGTAGTGCCGTGGGCACATAGCAAGACCTAGTCCAAAAAAATAGTGTGGTGACACGCGCCTGTAATCCTGGGAAGGTGAGGCTGGGAATTGCTTGAGTCTGTGCTACCCTGGGCAATGTGAGCCTGTGGGCAAATAGAGCGAGACTTAGTCTCAAAAAAAAAAAAAAAAAGAATCACCAGTCCTTCCAAATTAACCTAGTCAAGTCAAATAGAAAAAAATCCACAGATGTCAACCATAGAAATAACAGCAATTATCAATCCCACAAAGGAATAAACTCCTCCCAAATAAGATTATTTAGCTGCAATTTTTGTAGTGACAAAATGCAGTGGCCCTCCTGCCTGCCTGACTATGCAGGTGTTTCTCTTCACTGACCTTTTCCCTGGGCAAAGCATCGGAGGGACCTCTCCTTCCAAAATGTCCTGCCTGTGACTGAGCAGGCATGTCTTCTAACCAACCTGACTTTTCAGGGGCAGCCCTTTCTGCCTGCTTGTTTAAGAATCCTTTGCTTCCCCTCCCTTTTTTATAATAATCCTGGCCTTTTGGCCTGGCACGGTGACACGTGCTCATAAATGGCAGCCTAGGAAGTTGAGGCAGGAACCCGTACTGTGGTTCGAGTCCTACCCGGGGCAACATAGCAAGACCTAGTTCCAAAAAAGTAGCTGGGCATGGTGGCATGCGCCTGTAATCCCAGCTACATGGGAAAGCTGAGACTGGGTGTTGCTTGAGTCTGTGGTAACCCAGACAATGTGAGCCTGCGGTTCCACAGGCAAAGGTATCAAGACCTAGTCTCAAAATAATAATAATAATAATAATAATAATAATAATAATAATAATAATAATCCTGGCCTTTTGAATATAACTGTCTCTGCCTCAGGGGGAAACTTTCCTGGGGAAATTCACCATGTGTCACTGAAAGGAGAGCTCTGATGCAAATTCTCTGAGAGGTAACCCAAGGATTCGACTCTCTGAACTTGGACATCGCTCCAAACAGATGTCAACCAATTTCACCTATATAACACCAACATAAATGACCACCACTTTCAGAGAATTAGGAAAAACAACTTTTCAGACAGCACAAATCTCTAGTCCTAGCCCCATATACAAGCCTACCCCTGTTAGAAAACTGAGTTTCTTGAGGCTAAAGCCCCTCCCAACGCCTCAGCTGACAGGTTTTCTCAGTAAACTACACTTTCCTAAACTGGATATTGGAATGGCAGCCATTTCCAGTTCCCTTAGCCAATAGAAGAAGCAGAGTTAGAAAAAGAAAGTAGCTTAATTTGTCAAAAATTGAGGAGGACTGTTGACTAGTGTTGGAAAGATCACTGTCCTGCTCTTTGGCAGAGGGCAAGGGATTTATCTATAGAGTTACACTCCAGTAGAAGGGGGGAATGGGCAAGTGTCAGCATTCTGTCCTTGCAACACAAGTGCTGGTGATTGTTTGACAGCAGTTTGCTTTTGTCATTATCTTGTGGTCAGCATTTCTGATGTTATCTTTGTTGTACTTTTCCCTTGGAATGTAAAAAAAGCCAAGAGGGAAAGTAAAGGGAATAGGAGAACATATCTCTTGGAACAAAGAGACACATGCACTTTGTTGCTGCATTAATGCCAGAACCTATCTTTTGTATTGGCTTATGAGTGTGGTGAGGAAATGAGATGTTCTTGGCAACACTAAGACAACTCTATTTTCTGTGATCTCTCAGCAATAGAGAGAAAAGTATTTTAAAAATTAACAGAATATGTTTAAATACTATTTAATCATATGTATAACTTAAGACTATTAAATTACTAGTGTTTATCTGTACTCAATTGAGCACACTGAAGGTGATGTATCTTAGTACCATTAAAAACCACCAAAGATTGGAGCAATCACAGGAATCCTAGAAATACAGAGTTTTCTGCCATATACAACCATACCATTGACTATGTGTCCAGATACAATACAGAAAGTATTGCCAGAGTGGTAAAATACATATTCTGCCTGGGACTTGAATTTGGGTGATTTTGCTCATCTTACCTATAAAAACATGGATTTTGGATATTTAAATTACTATTAAGTTTCACAAACTTGTTATATTATTGAGATATTAGTTATAAAAAGATACTGAAAAGTGGACATGAGTAAAGAGAGCTAAGAAATAGAACCATATATTTTAATATGAACTGAAATACTATTAATAATGTACTAAACTTTGAATGCTAAATTATTAAGCTTAGTACTATAAACAGATGAATATATTATTGGCTTAGCTAAAGTTTATTAGAATAAAAATGATTGCTCAATATCGAGATGTTGATTTCTTTTGAAAAGTGATTAGAAAACAAAGGATACATATTATTTTTAAAAAATACCTGCAATACATCAATTATAGTTGCATGAATTTAAAGAGCATGAAAAACAGTTCCCCAAAGACTACCTTGTTAAAAGTTGAAATGAGAAGCTAGTGAAGAAGATATATATGTATAATGTGGGAAAGATAGACTTGGAAGTTTCCAGAGTAATTATCATGCAAAATAGCTAATTGGATCAAGTAAAGATATTGAATCCCTTAGAAGTTATTAATGGCAATGAAAGTCTCAGTGATAGTCACACAAATAATTTATTAGATAATTAAAATGGGGATTCAAGCACAGGAAGTTGTCTGACATTTCACTCTATGAGAACTGTTCCAGTAATCACATGCTTGACGTTAGTTTATATAGGTAGGAAATGTGAGTTACTGACATTAGGAATATAATTATTCTTGACAGGGGGCCTTCTGCTTCTAAGTTATTTTGACCTAATGATCTGTAATCCTGTCTATATGCAGAAGAAGTCAATGTGAGGCTAAATCTCATTCTTTCTGAAAAATGCACAGTATAGATGCAAAGACTGGGTAGTCATTGTTAAATCTTCTTTGTCTAGTTCCTTAGTTAATAATGGGTGCTGAAAATCCTAGTTATACCTGCAGGCAGTAGTTTTGCACAGCTGCTTCACAGACTTCAAGATCATACCAGTGACTACTCTATTGTCTGATGGAGCAAAAAAGTGCATATTTTATACTTTGTTCACATAGTGGTAAGTTTGGAGCCAACATTTAAACAAAGCATTTTGGAAATACTTTAAAATACATTGGATGTTTTAAAAACATATCTTCCATTTAACAGTAACATGTACAAACTGAACCACTGACAAACTGTCATTAGGAACAAAAAGAAGATGTGGAGTTTTTTCTAAAACCACTGTGCCAGCAGGAATTAAATTACACTTTCCAGATCACTGAACTAGGATGGATATGTTTTGATTTTTGGTGCATATAATATCATGTATTATTATTATATACAGTAGCTAATTTACAGTACTGTATATATAAAACCCATGTAGAATGTTATAAACCAATATTACTAAAATAAAAAATTAAAGAGGAATCAAAAGAATTTTGTTTTTTTGCAAACACTCTATGACACTCTCAATTTCAAGTATATTTTAAAATTAAGTGGAAAGTTTAGTAGATGTTATCACCATTAAGAAGGAAAAATTTGCAAAGACCACCTAACTCCCCCCCCCCCAGTTATATCTGTTTTCAATAGAAGGGGAACTTAAAGTCCTTGCAAATATATCTCTTCTTGGCTGTTCTTGTATGAAGAAATGACCTATATTCATTTATGTACCACCAAATTGTTTTCCAGATATTGGCAGCCTAATGTATGACTGAGATATTAAGAGATATTAATAAACATATCACCATAAAAAGAAAAGGTACTTTGTTCCCTGCCCCATCTAATGATGGTTGACTCTGAAAGACCAGGTGAGGCTATAAAACATGCAAAGATGGTGGACTCAAAGGAGACATACAACAGCAAAAGGGCTGGCTTCTCTTCAGGGCTTTCATCATGGACTTGGGGGACATGGAAGGAGATATGGACTTAAGACATTACCCACAAAGGGATGGATAACTTTGGGTGTTTTATTGACTAGTATTATCCTTTCTTCTCTCTATGCGCAATAATCCAACTAATGTTCTTTTATACCAAGTATGTTTGTCTTTATGTGGTGGATGGTAGAAGACACAAATTTGAGGGTTCCAAGATTTCTCTTAGTCTACTGGTAATAGTACACACCGAATAGCTTCAGATTACAAAATTAATTACATGTTCAAGGTAAAAGAACTCAAATTAAAAATGAGTAATTTTTTTCTTTTCTTGTTTTTCCCCCAATTTTCCTCTTGGCAGTAATATGAGAAAGCCACATTTGGGGTACATCAGAGGAAAACTATGATTTTACTTCAATTTTTATTTAAAGTTAAATTCAGGTATTTAGGAGTACAGCTTCTTAAATTACTCTGCATGCTGTATAACACCATTGAGACATGAAATTTTATTAGAATTTACAAATTGTCCAGTTTACACCTGAAAACTTGCAAATCCTTTAGAAAAACTAAGAAATAAACTCATATTTTTCTGCTTATGATTAGACATCGGTATGTTAGGGAAATAAGAATAATTATATGGGTACACAAATAAATATGTAGATAAATAAAGTAGCCTGAAATCAAACCAAATAAATGTGTTTTGCTTTTTGTCTTGTAGATAAAAATAGAAATTGATGTGATCAGGAACGACAGAGTAAGGGTCTGCAAAATACTTTCTTCCATGAAAGCAAGGAGAATACTGTGAAAATCATTTTTTTTTTGGATGCTGAATATTAATCAAAGGCTTGTTACCTACAAGGAATATTTTAGCAATGAAAAGCAATGAATGACAATAGGAACAACAATAAATAACCCTGTAACATTTAAAGTCAACTTCGTGCAATTTCTTTTACCTAGATGTCTGGTACTCATACAACAAATAGGAAAACAGACACTGCATAGATCAGACTAAGGTCTGAGAACTTCTAGGTCTCATTCTCAGAAATTTTTCATTATTTGACCTGTGTGGCATTTGCCTAAAGAATTCCATTTATAAGACTTATCTGTATTCAATCGAACAATTCACTCGTCCAAACAGCTCTTTTCATTGGAGCATTTGTCAATAGCAAACAAAGATAGTTTTTCACATCATATCACTGAGGATTAATATGTCAAAATATAAAGGAAAATTAATCAAATACTCTAAAAGCTGAAATAAAATGATTACAGGGGGGTTTGAAAATCTCTGACCATATCTGGAAATTTAGGATGTGATACACATGTGTAATGCTGGATGAAATTTGGCATACAGTCTAGCAAAAGTCTAGGCAGATTTTGCTCAAGAAAAAGTAGTTAAATTTAAGAAAGTTCAGCTTGGCTGAGTTTTGAAGACATGTCAGCCCCAACATGCACACAAAGTTCCTTGGCAAGGAGAACGCAAAGTACAGTACATGTACTGAATGCAGACATTTAAGAAAATGTATTTGTTCATTAATTGACCAGTCATCTCATCAAACAGAAACTTTAGCAAATCCACACGATAAAAAATATAAACTAAATTAACAGCTATAGCAGCAATAACACCTGAAACAAGAAGGGTGGGGATGCTATCCTTACAGAAACAAACGTGTA
>PVHY01003864.1:31523-85395 GCA_004024945.1 Uropsilus gracilis
AAAACTATGAGGTATAAAATTGAACAAAAAGTTTTGGCCCTTACACAACAAAAATATGCCCAGAAAAAGAAGTTGTTGGTCTTATCAGACAAAATAATATAAAATCAATAATCCTAAATACTTTCAGATAAATACAATGTTTAAAGAACTAAGTCATGTGAAAATATGTCTCACAAAAGGAAAAATATGA
Organism: Uropsilus gracilis; assembly: GCA_004024945.1. Taxonomy (NCBI): domain Eukaryota; kingdom Metazoa; phylum Chordata; class Mammalia; order Eulipotyphla; family Talpidae; genus Uropsilus; species Uropsilus gracilis. The sequence goes on from PVHY01003864.1 coordinate 31,714, forward strand.
ACAAACACAAATAACAAATAAAAATTATGGTGTTGAAGAATGTAACACTATGAACAAAATTCACAGATAAATTCAACCTGCCAGGTGTTGTGGCGCGAGCCTGTTGTCCAAGTGCTGGGAGACAAGAGGCTTCCTGGGATCACTTGAGTTCGTGGGTTTGAGACTAATCCTGGGCAACATAGTAAGACCTGGTCTGGAAAAATGTAGCTGGGTGCCATGGCAGGCGCCTATAATTCCAGCTACCTGGAAGGCTGAGGCTGGGGATAGCTTGAGTCCATGCTACCCAGGGCAATGTAGTGAGACATAGTCTCAAAAAAAAAAAAATTAAAAAAGGAGATACTCAACATGTAATTTGAGCCGGCAGGAGAATGCACCCATAACTTGACATTATTCACTATGACAAACAAGAAGAAGATAAGCCCTACACACACACACACATAGTTGTAACTATCTTAGTAGGAAAAATTATTGAAGAAATAACTATAAATTTGTTTACAGGTATATAATACATAATTATGTAATTCATATGGTAAAGAGGATGAATAGAATGGACCTATATAGTTATGATGCTTTTTTATTCTATTGTAATTAGATTGTGATTAATATAAATTTAATTTTAAGTTAATATATTAATCCCTATGACAAACACTAAGATAATAACTTTTAAAAATGACAACGAAATGACATTAAAACAGATAATAGAAAATATAATTTAATATCAAAGAAAGCAGTAATAAAAGACAATATAGAAAATGTTTAATACTAAAGAAGGGAGAAAGGAGAAGGGAGGGAAGACCACGCCCTCAAACAATAAGAAAAAGAAAAATAAATAAAACAAACAAAAAAAAAGAAGATGGTAATAAAAGAGAACACAGGGAAAAATGAATATAAATACCAGATGTAAATCTAAGGTATCTAATTACATTAAATGTAATAAAGTAAATCAAACTTTCACAGCATGATGTAAAACTATCTATTTGTAGGTATCACAATGTACACAAAATTAACTAAAAATAGGTCAAATACCTAAATGCAAGACCTTAAAGTGTTGTTGTTTTTTTTTTTGTTGTTTTGTTTGTTTGTTTTTTTTCATTTTAAAAGGAAGCTTTATTAGGAAAAGAAGAGATATCTGTATAGACACAGGGTAGAAACCTGCTGCAGCTTCTCAAAGGGAAAAAGGTTTTTGATAAGAAATTCCTACATAGTCACAGGTAGACAGGAAAGCTGCCTCAAACTGTAACTTTTAAAGACATATGTTCATGACCTTAGATTAAGCAATGATTTTTTTCTATTAATATCTCAAGACAAACAACAAAAGAAAAAGTTAACCTGAATTTTGAAATTCAGACCTTTTATACTTCAAATACTACTATCAAGAAAGTGAAAAGAATACTACAGGTTGGGAAGCATACTTATAAATTATATATCTGATAACAATCTATTATCCAGAATTATAGAGTGCTTATAATTCAAACATAAGTGATAAATAATCTAATTAGAAAAATGAGCAATGGGAAAAATTAGCAACAGCTTTTTATAACCACTTCTTCAGTGAAGAAATAAAAATTGTCAGTCAACTGAAAGATATTCAACATTCAGTGTAATTAATCATTAGGGAAATGTAAATCAAAACCACAAGACGCTGTTTCACACCTGTAGAAAAGGTTATAATAAAAAAGACAGAAAACAGCAAGTATTATCATGGATATAGAAAAACTAACAAAAATTGCTGATGGGAATAAAATGGTATAGTTGTTTTTAAAATAATTTAGCAGTTTCTCAAATACTCTCCAAACTTTGAGTTTCTTCAACTTTCTCTATTTAACTTAGTATCAATTCCTCTCCTAACTACAATCAAAGATAAAAAAAAAAACAGTTCCACTCATGGATGGTTGCAATTCATTTTTCCAAAAACCCAAAATGTAAAAATATCAACAATGTAGAAATAAATGCTTATCAATGGTGTTGACAAAGATATTATATCAACTGGAATATATCATAAGAATGAAGCATCAGTCCAGGCTGCACCATGAATAAAGTCTAAACAACCCATTATGAAAGTGTTAATGTACAGAATGAAGGGAACCCTAAGGATCCCCAAATCTGCATCCTCTAAATGAGGTCTACCATATACCATATAAGCACAAAGCATAGTCTTAGTGCAAAAGAACTTCAATAAGATAATGTGCACAGAGAGAGAAGAAACTTAATAGTTGCCCAAGAAAACACCCAAAGTTACCCTTTTGGATTAAATGCCCAGACAACAGGCCCAAAGAAGGCCACTGAGGCCTGAAAACTTGCCACAAGTCTAAGCACCATGTGGTGGGGAGCCATTGGGAAAAGGAAGAATGGGACAGGCAAAGAACAAAACCAAATTACAGATCAAAATAATGGCTGTCATCACCAGCTGTGCCAGGGCTCTCTTCTAAGTATCTCTACATGTTTTATGTACATGTGTCACCTTCCATGTCCCTCAAGTTCCTGGTGCAAGTCCAAGGTTGAGAAGCAAGTGGGCCTTCTTCACATATCTCTGCTGTAGAAATGTAGGCATATTCAGCTTCCTCCCACTCCTCAATTCCATTTTTCCTCAGGTGGTTCAGAGAACAAGGAGCCTCCCTTTTTGTAAGAAGATTACACTGTGTAACCACAGACATAAGAATTATCACAAAATATTCCTTTTGTATGAATCAAATTATATATAAACTACTCAACAGGCAAATCCAAAGAGATTAAAAGAAGGTCAGTGGATGTTATTGACTGGGGAAGGACAGAAGTAGGTGTCCTTTAATGGGTACAAGTCCCCTTGGGCAAAATATGGGGTCCAGTGCATGTCTGCATACTCCATGATACTGGACATGAACCCAGGCTGAGTCTGACCAATTCACTGTAAGGTAGAAAACATCATTTTTTCAATTGGGGTTGAGAGGCAAAGTCAATCACCCCACTCTGACAGTGACTATTACTACGGAGGAACATTTCTCTAATACACACCAGGTATAATAAAGTTTTCACCATTAACAACTTTCTAGGTTAATATTATGGAATTCACCATGGAAAGGTCATTGACTTAAGGTGGTAGAGATGAGTGATGTCATGGATAGAACAGCAAAGCAAGGACTCCAGCTCTCTAATGGTGCTGTGTTAAAATGGCCTAAATAAAGTTTCCACTTGTTTTGGGGGAGCATCTTGCAGATCCTGTAATTAATAAATTTGTATTTGGTACACACAAAATTAGAGTTATTTCTATTTCTTGGACAACTCAAATACTCAGAATCCAGAAACAAAGATATTCTACTTATTCTATTCCCCTTCAATTGAATTAATGATAAAAAATACATGTACTTTGTAATTGCATAGTAGTGATTTCACAATCCATAAGTCTACAAAAATCTATGTAGTTTTCTACTTGATAGTGGTGAATATTGTGATGTCTGAATAATATTTTAATAAAAATAAACTGAATGTTTCAAAGATATAGACAAGAATGTGTTTTCAAAGTTGAATTATTTTCCAGCATTTAGTAGACTTCAGGAAACACCTGAATCTACCTTTGGTAGGAGAAAACAGAATAAAAATAAAACTATTTTATGAGACTTTAAAGGCACAATGAAAACAGAAGCATCTTGTGCCTAATTTAGTGCACATTTAAAATGATTGATGTATACTCATATTAATAAAAAAGAGAATATTAAACATTCTTTGCTCCTAGTGGTCTCCTAAAATTCCCAAATATTCCTATCTCCTAAGTGTCATACAGAATAATAACAAAGAACAGTTTTAGTGAGTAGAAACACTTGAACATCAGAACTAAGATTTTCTATGCATTTTTTAATGGAATTAATAGATGGGTAGCATGCATTGAAATTTAGTTTCTATTTAAATGCATCATATTTACTTCAGGAAATCAGAACCCAAAATAGAAAGAAATTAAAGTATTGAGTAAGCTGGTAAATTGCAAAATACAGTGATTCTCAAATTTTGGTAAATATTGTAGACAAAAATGCATGTGGCAAACTAGTGGACAGTGACCATTAATATTCTCAACATGCAGCAAGAATAGGCAAAAAGTGTCAGTAGTCAGCTTTTAAATTAGATGGTGATGGTGATAATTATATATCTGGTGAGTAAAAGGCCAGTCCAAGTGTGAACATTAATGTGGTTTGTAGAACATCTAACTTTTATTAAAACATGTTTTTCAATTAGACTTTAATGAATACTATAGTGTGAAAGAGCAAGAAGGCTATTTTTACTTCCTCTTCAAGAAATGTTGCTGCTAAGAGATTGAATTTTCTAAGAGATTGAATAAAAAGAATAAAAATTATGACAACAGTGTACAGTGTATATGCAAAAATATAATGAACACAACATGGGCAGAGACAGAGTATAAAATTACTCACCATGTGCATATAAGTTGACGTAATCAATTCTATCTTGAAATAAGAGGACACTTCTAAGTTATCTTTTTTTAAAAAAATACCAAAGTCATCAAAGCATGAGACCCTTAGTATTTGCTCAGTATCCCTGGATTTAAACAATATTTTTGAGTTCTCCTCTAAGAGAGGTTCAGGGTTGTTTTCTGTATCACTATCAGAACTAGAACAGATGATAAGTGACAGGGACCACTAATGTCTTGCAACAATAATCATTTTATAGCAATCTGTGAAAACAAAAAATATATCAGAATTTTCATGGGCATGTGTTTATGAAATGAAAAGCAAAATAAAATTCTATACATAAGCTTTTAATTTATTCAAGTAAATAGCTTACTCTTAGAAAATATAGTCTTTCCTGGATGGCAGTCTATATGTCTATGATTTACTTATTATCTTTGATAAATAATATGATAATTATCTTTAAAACTCAAAGATAGCATATAAACTATTTCTGTACAAAATATTAACTTGTGGAATACGAATAAACACAATTACAATAAAAGAGATTAGGTGTACTGGAAAGGTTTAATAAGAAAACTGGCAAATTTCTTCTCCTAGAACAGTGATAAGACCCCCCAAAATTTCAAAAACCATCATTCAAGACTGAAAAGTTTATATTTAGTAAACTGTAATTAAATGGAAAAAAAATAGACAATACTCGATTTGCAGTGCTCAATTTTAGCAGGCTGTGACATTACCTGTGTGATGTAGCAATTTGTTTACCAAATGAAACCACATTGAACAGAATCCTCTGGATTTATTAAAACTGTTGTGTTCAGCTCAGGAAAGGACATTTATACCCACTTCTGTATCTTCTCATTGGTAAATCAAGAGCTTACTTTTCTCTTGCTTCCAGCTGAATTCCTAGTGCTACCTAATACCCCTCCTACTGGTTTGAAAGCCAAATATATATTTGATGCCTGAGTAAATTGCTTCTAAGGTGCAGAATGAAAGAAAACTAACATTCTTGAGAGCTAGAATTAACAAGGAGACCTGTTTTGAACTTGAGCATTTCATAAATATGGGGAAGGATTCTTGAAGAAAGTAGATTGAACTTGTTAGAAATCAACACATGCAAAGAAATAGCTAAAATGCTAATAATAGTACAATTATGTTCATAGATTTTTGACTTTTTGTTTCTACAAGTTTTCTCATGCATTTGCATTTTTAAAGTATAAGGTAAACTAAAGAATCCATTTTGATTCATTAAAAGGTAATAAAACTCTGAAAACCAAGGCAAATGGCAATAATAGCTAGAAGCCAAACATTTCAATTGCAGTCTAAATATACTTGAGAAAAATAGTTTACTTAAGAGAAAAAAAAGCATAATTTGAAAGCAAAGAAGTACTTATATTTTTTTCTGATATAAAAATCTGCTTTTACTGATATCAGTAATTTGATGAGGCAGGTCATTTGTTGAAATTGTGATCTTGTGAAAATTTCTGTATATTGAGGTGAAGGGGAAGAAATGATTAGCAAGAAATGAGCCAGGAGGAGAAAAAGCTTCAAAGTCATATTAGAACTGTGGAACATGATGGGGAAGAGTTCACAACCCAACAGCACAGTGGGTCTCAGGCTGAGGTACAAACTGAGTTTTACTGGCTCAGGGAAAGACAATTTGGTGGTGAAAAGCTTGTACCCCAGCAGCCCGGTGGAGCTCAGGTGAGGGCTCCAAACAGTGCCAGACTACTGCTTGCCAAAGTAAGTACCAGGGAGATAGGGTAGGGCAGCAAGTTTTGCAACTCAATGGGCCCCTGCGATTCAGGCTAGGCACAAACTGAGTTCCCACCCCAACAGCCCAGAAGTGCTGGCACCACTGAAGAAACAAAGACACTCATTACCCAAAAGCATCAAGACACCCCAGTCAAAAAGGTTTATATGACAAGCCCTAGATGCTCAGCAGCACTAAAAAATATTTAAGACCCATTAATCTAAAAGAGGAGAAACAACAAAGAAAGAAGACAGACAATACAATAGAAACCACATCTAGTCACCACATTCATTCTCAGAAAAGGAACTTGTCTCTGAAAATAGTCATTGGAAACAAGATAAAATCACCACAGCAGTAAAAACACAAAGGCAGAATTAACCACAGCTAGATAGGCTTCAACATGGCATCTAATACTAGAGCAGTTGCTACTCAATAGAACAAGTCTGAAAGGAAAACACAGGAAGGAGGAAGAACACAAATGCTCAAGCAAACCCTAAAAAAAAAAAAAAAAAAAAAAAAAAAAAAAAAAAAAAAAAAAAAAAAAAAAAAAAAAAAAAAAAAAAAAAAAAAAAAAAAAAAAAAAAAAAAAAAAAAAAAAAAAAAAAAAAAAAAAAAAAAAAAAAAAAAAAAAAAAAAAAAAAAAAAAAAAAAAAAAAAAAAAAAAAAAAAAAAAAAAAAAAAAAAACAAACAAACAAACAAAAAAAAAACTCAACACCAAAGGATAAACAATCTGCAGAAACCAACATGGATGACATTGAAGAAATGCTTCATATGTCAGACAAAGAATTCAGAGTCAACATGAAAAAAGCACTCAAAGAGGCCAAGGAAGAGGGGGAAAAAAAGGAAAGCAAGAGGTTAGAAGCTTTCAATGAACTAAAGGAAGTAGTATTAAAATATAGAAAAGAATACAGCAAAATGAGCAATGTCATTGATTAACAGAAAAATGAAATTGAAGCTCTAAATAAGAAACTGCAGAAGATATGGTGGCTGGGCACGGTGGCTCGTGCTTGTAAGCTTCAGCCTATGAAGCGGCCGGGGCTTAGGGATCGCGGTTCGAGTCCCGCCTGGGGCCCGTAGCAAGACCTAGTTCCAAAAATAGCTGGGCGTGGTGGCGCGCACCTGTCATCCCAGCTACCTGGGAAGCTGAGGCTGGGGATTGCTTGAGTCCATGGTACCCCGGGCAACGAGAGCCTGCGGTTCCACAGACAAAAACAGCGAGACCTTGTCTCAAAAAAAAAAAAAAAAAAAAAAAAAAAAAAAAAAAAAAAAAAAAAAAAAAAAAAAAAAAAAAAAAAAAAAAAAAAAAAAAAAAAAAAAAAAAGATATGGTGTATAAGAGGAACAATAGAATAGTTCGAAAATGCAGGGGAAAGCCAGGAAAGCATTTTAGAAGAAACAGAAGAATGATACTAGAGGATACAGAGGTAGAGAGGATGAAGAAAGAGAGAGAAAAACAAAGACAGAAGAAAAAATCAGAGATCTGTCAGATATCCTAAAGAAAACAAATATAAGAATAATTGGAATCCCAGAAGGAGAAGAGAAAGACATAGGATCTGAAAGGTTTTTTTAATGAAATAATGGAGGAGAATTTCCCAAACCCAAAAAAGAAATGGAAATAGACATACAGGAAGCAAAAAGGACACCAAACTACTTTAATGAAAGAATAAATACAACAAGACACATAACAGTAAAACTTTCAAGAGCCAAGGATTAAAAAAAAATATGAGAATAGCAAGAGAGAGGAAAAAGAAAACCTACAAAGGAAAACCATTTAGACTGACCTCATAGTTCTCAAAAGAGACACTCTAAGCAAGGAAAGAGGGGGACACATGTTCAAAACACTCCAAGACAAAATGTGCTAACCAAGAATACTCTACCCAGCAAAACTATCCTTTGTTTATAAAAGAAAAATTAGAAGCTTCTCAGACAAGCAAAACCTCCAGATATTTCCTACCACCAAACCCCAGTCCAAGAACTGAAAAAAGCCCTAAGACTGAAACCCACAGAAGAATAAAAAGAACAAATAATGAAAAGAAAACTAAAGAAAAGAAGAAACTAAAACAGAACCACAAATGACCACCAGGAACCCATTGTTAGAACCTTAAACATCAATAATTACTCTAAATGTCAATGGGTTAACTCATCAAACAAAAGACAAAGAGCTGCAGACTGGATTAAAAGACAGACCCCAACAATCTACTGCCTCCATGAAACATATGTGATCCCAAAAGACAAGTATAGATTGAAGGTCAAAGGCTGTAAAACAATTCTACAAGTAAATAGGCCCCCTGAAAAGGCAGGGGTAGCCATGCTTATAGCAAAGCAGATTTCAAAATAAAAAAGTAACAAAGAATAAAGAGGTCACTATCTCATTGTTCAAGTGTCAATCAACCAAAAAGACATAACAATTGTCAACATATACTCACCGAATGAGGATGCAGCAAGATTCACAAGACAGCTACTAAGAGAACTGAAAACAAATATTGATGAAAACACATATGTAGTAGGAGACTTCAACAGCCCACTCTCAACAAAGGACAGATCAAAAAAACAAAAGCTACACAAGGACACAAAAGCCTTTAAAGAGGACCTAGACAAAATGAACCTAATAGATATCTACAGGACACTACACCCACAAGGGAAAGACTACACCTTCTCTCAAATGCACATGGCTCTCTCTCTAAAATTGACCACATGCTAGGCCACAAGGCAAACTTGAATAAATACACAAAGATTAAAATACACAAAGATTAAAATAATATTAACTTTTTTTAGATCATAAAGGTATTAAACTAGAAATCAACAATGAAAAAAAGCAAGAAGAGCATCAAACACTTGGAAACTGAACAACATACTACCAAATGAAAAATGGGTAATTGAAGAAATTAAAACTTACTTCAAAACAAATGACAAAGAGGACACAACAATCCAAAATGTCTGGGATGTAACAAAAGCATATCTAAGAGAAAGGTTCATAGCAATACAGGCCCATATCAAAAACCAAGAAACTAACCAAAAAAAAAAAACTAATATACCAAATTGAGAATTATAAAAAAGCAATAAAAAACCCAAATCCCAGCAGAAGACAAGAAATAAGAAAAACAAAAGAAGAAATAAATAACCTAGAAATCGAATAGACTATCCAGAAGATCAACAAAACCAAAAGACAATTCTTTGAAAAAAATTAATAAAATTGATAAGCCCCTTTCAAAGCTCACAAAAGAAAGAAGAGAGAAAATTCAAATAAATGGAATCATAAACAAAGAGAAGAAATTACAACAGATACAAAAGAAATCCAAAAGATCATAAGAGATGGCTATGAACAACAATATGAAAATAAATACAATAATATGGATGAGATGGATAGATTCCTAGAAAGATGCAACTCTCCAAAATTGAACAAGGAAGATATGGAGAACTTAAATAAGCCAATCACAAGCAGCAAAATTGAAGTAAGTCATCACAACTCTGCCTAAAAACAAGAGCCCAGGGCCTGATGGTTTCACAAATGAATTCTACCAGACATTCAAAAATGAAATAATGCCTGCACTACTAAAGCTTTTCCAAAAAACTGAGAAAGAAGAAAAACTGTCAAACACATTCTATGAAGCAAACATCACTCTCATACCAAAACCAAAGAAGGACAGCACCAAGATAAAAAACTATAGACCAATTTCCCTTATTAACATGGATGCAAAAATTTTAAACAAAATCCTGGCAAATCGAATCCAGTCATGCATAAAAAGCATTATTCACATAATCAAGTGGGATTTATTCCAGGGCACAAGGATGATTCAACATATGGAAATTAATTAACATAATGCAACAAAGAGAAAAACAAAAACAAAAACGACATGATCATATCAATGGACACAGAGAAAACATTCGACAAAGTCCAGCATCCATTACTGATAAAAGCCCTTGAAAAATTGGGGATTAAAGGAACTTACCTCAATATAATAAAAGACATCTTTGACAAATCTACAGCATACATCATCCTAAACAGGGAAAAAGTAAAATCATTCCAATAAAGATCTAGAACCAGGCAAGAATGCTCACTCTCTCCACTACTCTTTAATGTTATACTGGAAGTTCTAGCTAGGGCAATAAGGCAAGAGAAAGATATAAAAGGGATACAAATAGGTAAAGAGGAACTGAAACTATTATTATATGCTGATGACATGATTCTCTATATAGATGGCCCTTAAAAAATTCACAGAAAAAATGCTTGAAATAATAAACTAGTTCGGTAAGGTAGCTGGATAAAAAGTCAACACATAGAAGTCAGTAACTTTCCTATATACTCAAAAAGAAGAAGAAAGCAGAAAACCCACCCCATTTACCATCGCACCAAAAAAAAAAAAAACAAACAAAAAAAAAAAACCTAATACCTAGGACTAACCCTAACAGAACATGTGAAAGAAGTATACAAAGAAAACTTTAGAATGCTGCTAAAAGAGATAGAAGACATAAGTAAATGGAAAGACATTCCCTGTTCATGGGAAGAATATCATCAAAATGCCATCCTACCAAAGGCAATCTATACATTCAATGCAATCCCGATAAAGGTCCCAATGACATTTTTTAAAGAATAAGAACAATAATCACTGAAATTCATATGGAATAACAAAAGACCTTGAATATCAAAAAGCATCCACCAGAAAAAAAGAGAACAGAGGTATTACAATTCCAAACTTCAAACTATATTACAAACCCATAATAATTAAAACAGCTTGGTAATGGTACCAAAAAAGACAATTAGATCAGTAGAACAGAATTGAGTGCCTGGAAATAAAACCACACATATATAGTAAACTAATCTTTGACACAGGAAGGAAAAGTTAGATTGGAACAAAGATAGCCTCTTCAATAAATGGTGCTGGGAAAATTGGACTAACATGTGCAAAAAAATGGACCAAGATAACTCCCTCACACTATGTACAAAAATCAATTCAAAATGAATAAAAGACTTAGATGTCAAACCTGAAACCATAACAAACATAGAGGAAAACTTGGGCAAAACACTCCATGAATTGCAATTCAGAAATCACTTTCTGGACACATCTACAGATGGCAAAAAAAATGAAGGAAAACATAAACAGATGGGACTATATCAAATTAAAAAGCTTCTACACAGCAAAAGAGACAACAGAAAAAAACAAAAAGAAGCCAACTGAATGGGAAAAAAATTTGCCCTCCACAAAGTGATTAAGGTTTAATAACGAAGATCCACAAGGAACTTACAACTAAACAAAAGCAAAACAAGAAGCTCAATCAAAAAACAGGGAGAAGAACAAAAAGACACTTCTCCAAAGAGGAAATACAGATGGCCAACAGGCACATGAAAAATTGCTCAACATCACTAGCAATAAGGGAAATGCAAATCAAAACCACAATGAGTTACCACCTTACACCAGGAAGAATGGTTCACATCCAAAGAACAGGCAACAACAAGTTCTGGTGAGGATGTGGAGAGAAAGGAACACTCTCACACTGTTGGTGGGAATGTAAACTGGTCCAGCCACTATGGAAAGCAGTAGGGAGGACCCTCAAACTAATGAAAATGGAACTACCATTTGACCCAGCAATCTCTCTTCTAAGAATCTTCCTAGGTCATGTCTTAGACTGATTGCTTACAACATCCTTCCAATGTATTTTTTTTGTCTTGGTTAATGTATTTATTCATAGTTCCTCTTTAGTGTGTGAATTTCTAATGTGAGTTTTGATCTTGTTACTGAAGTTACATTTAAACTTGCCTTGTTTTATAGGTCAACTTTAATTCAATATCCTTCTTCTTCAAGCTCTTTAGTTAAAAGTGACTTTGAATTCACTCAACTAATTCTGGTATCAGAATTTTTATGATGATAGAAATTGTCAATATTCACAGAACTTACCCAAATGATGAACGTTTAAAAAGACACATCCACCTATTCTAACCTATAATTATTTTTCCTTAATCTCTCAGTGAACTTCCCTTCTGTATGTTATCTCTGCAATCTATTACAATTTAAACAATTAGTTAGCCAATATTTCTGTGGAATTACAGAGATAAAATAAACAAACAAACAAACAAAAAATCCAGTGTCATTACTTTTAATGGGTCACTTGGGTCAAAGTTAGAAAATTGCAGCCTTGTTTGAAATGAACAGTACCCTTGATATCTAAAACAGTTAATACAATTTCCTTTAAGTTTGATTAATGCTGGTGCTTAGCTCACACGAGAATCTTTGTGCCAAATTTCCACTTGGCAGTAAATACTTATTCTCAATTCTGCTTAAACAAATCATGCAAGTGATATATTTTAGACACTAAATGGTTATTTCTTATATTTTTAGCTATTTTTGAAACTGAGTAACTAGTATAAGTTTACATATTGGAAATAAAAATTTGAGAAAAATATAGAGTAACAATACAGATAAAGGTTCATGTGTTATTATACAACACTGCATATGATTCAGAGATAAAGTTTCACACTTCTTCAGATGTAAGCTATAACACCCACTACAACAAATCATAGTCCTCCCTCGTAATAATCCATTCCACAATTTGCTGCTCACATTCCTGCCATTTTGTTGCTCTAATCTATAGTCAGAGTTCTAGGTTTTGCTTTTATCTGCTCCTTTCTTTTGCTTCTCTATATTCCATGTGTATGAATTTCAAATTTAAATAAGATCAAGGCCATCTCTCCTTGAACTCACCTTTCACCAATTTTCCTGTTGCATCTCCTCAGAAATAATAAGTTGTCATCTTTTATTTAGAACCAATGCACATGGGAAATTCCACACATTGTTGAAACTAACTCCTTTATTCTACAACTCAGAACATTTTAGCTCAATATTTTATGACTGTGTTCACTTTTATTTCATCTTCTGTATACTTGTGTAGTTTTATTAAATCAGTAAAATATGTGCTTAATCATCAGATAATTCTAAATGTTACATAATTTTGCTGTTACATGAAATATTCCCTAAGAAGGAAAGCTCTCCAATTTGTTTTGTAAAGCCAGAATAAAATAACAATTTATTATTAATAATATGCTTCAGTTACAGGCTTCCTAGATAATATAGATAAAAAAATCATAAATGTGTTAACAACTAAAAAACTACCTTTCTATATAATTCATGGTGAAATTTGGTTTATTTTATCAACACAAACTTATAAAGTTTATTACAACAAAATGCAAAATACTATTATAGTAGAGACTAGGAATTACATACTTATGATTAGCAAAATTCAAATGAAGAATAGAAATAATTTCAAATCTAAGGTTTTTGTCAAAAATGCCAGATCTTATGCTAGATGCTTACCATTATAAAACAATTTCAATTCAAATCAAAAATGGAATGCTTAAATTTTTTATTTAATAATGACCTAAAGATTATGGCAAATAACATTCAATAGCTAAAAGAGCTCCAATATAACAAGAGCTTGAAGAATTTTAATGTGTTATAGAAATATTTTCTATATTAAAGGAATTTGAATATTCTATATTCACAATTCTTGTATTTTCCTATTTCCTAATACTATTGTCATTCCTAATACTCTAATACCATTTTATACTTAGGTATAATATGTACATGTTGGTCTAATGTATTAATATCACTGCTAAACACTGATAATTATACAATTTTTGAAGGTAATAATAGGAAGTATTGACTTTTTCAAAATTATAAAAGTATATAACAAAACACTTCCCATTTCATAAATTAAAATCTTAGGAAAAATAAAAATAAAAGAAACACTACAGGAATTCTTTGGAGATATTTTCAGTATACCTAATAACAGAAACCAAATTTAGACAATAGCATTATTTTACCTTGTGAGCTCTCTGCAGATATCCTCAGATAGGTTGTTTTGCTGTATATGGCTAGAATGAGGACATCAATTACATTTTTGAGAATATGTTATATATGGAATGTTTCCTTTTATATGGACCATTCACATAAAAAAATCAGATGCTTCTTTCATATATGCTTCAAAAATAAACTATTTCTGATCATAGAACTAGTGCACAGATTATGTAGAGAAATGTAAACCAAACATAAGCAAAATGTAAAACAAACAAACAAAAAGTCTACAAATCCTATAGTGATAACTATTAGTGATTATTTGGATTATTTCAACTTTTTAATATGTTTTTGTAAAATACATTCTTGAATTGTTATATGTAATAAACAAATTGAGCATATAAAGATGTATAACTTACAGAAAATTAGAAATTTTTCATCCTATGTGACATCTGTAAAATGTGCACATACTACATATACTATAATTAATGCATTTTTATATTTTTCTACACTTTATTTTCCACATTACTGATATTCTATGTCTATTATGTCACTTGATTCATAACTTGATTTTTTTACATATTAGAATAGTTTAATGACTATATAATACCATATCATTTTTTATGATGATGTGAACCTATATACCCAAATCACATTGTTGTAAATCAACTGTAGCTTGGGAAAAAATTAAGATATTTCAAATGCTATAGTTATACAATCTTTATTCTTGTTGCAGTATTTACTAACTTTCAGATCACTAGTATATGATAAAGGCGAAATGAGTATTTCTTTTATATTCCTAATCATGTTGATATGGTTCTTACATGGTACTAGGAAATTGATGATGTGACTTGAAATTAAACAAAGAATTTTACATCTTTCTAAGGATGTATTCTATTATTACTAGTGGGCTTTTACCAGCAATTAATGTTAGTTGTAGTTGCCCTTGAATATTTTTACTGCATTATTTATTATCATATTTAAACATTTGTATTTTAAAGATTATACTGGATTAACTATCTTTTTTGCAATAGAGGGATGGGGAATATTTCAATGATGTTGAAATGCTACCTTAATCTGTTTTGGATTCTGCTATATAGAATTTAAAAACATTTCATTTTTACTTAATATTATTTAGAAGTGTGATTGGTTTAAAACAGTATTTTCTAGAGCTTGCCTATCAGAAAAAAAAAATATATATTTAAAATATTTGCTGATGCAATAGATCTGGGAAATCTTTATGAAATTTCAGTCTACATCAGAACATTTATGGTTACTAAAGGTTGAATGAGAATAGGGAATTAATTCAATTTTATTCAATGTATAACAACCAAATTTATTTGAACATGTGTTGCTTTTCTGAACTACTAGTAAGAGTGCTTTGTACTGTTTACAACACATCTTGTATTTCACTGTGGTAAGGAAATAATTGGTATTTGTATCACCTTAACTTTTAAATACATAATTCATCTTTTTATCATAAATTTGGTATTTTCATTTATTTATGATTTGATATTCCCTACTTTCCCTTTTAGGTTGTGTTAATTCATACTTAACATCTAATGTCTTCTAAAAAGTCCAATTTTCACTATAAAATAAAATAGTAGCAAAGTAACCAAAAGGGGCCAAAAATAACAAAAAAGTATGTAACTTAGGTAAACTAATTTTATTTTTGAAAAATCACATATTTTGAATGATATATTCAAATGTTAAGTTTTAATTAATGACCAGATAATTATAAGTGATTATTCATTGTCTTAAATAAATTGATCTCTATAAAGAAGAGGATTCCAGGGAAAACTTATGCCCAAAGGAATTGAAGCATTAAATTTAGTCATTCATTCAATTGGCATGCATTATATCATGGTGCTTAAAATCTATGAAATCTCGTTGATTATATTGCATTGAAAAGAAAATGTGGCCGGTACAATAATCATGTTTTCTACAAAGGGTTTATTCTTACTGGTCACAAAAATGACAATTTTCCCAAGCCCACTTGCATTGAGGTTCAGGGTGAAATGTTAGTTCTGGACAATGGAATATATTAGAAATAATATAAACCTCTACAAGACTGAATCTTCACATATTCTATACACTTTTCCACTTTTTTTCTGCATTTTCTTTCTTTGCAAGTCCTCTAACGAAGATACATTAATAGATGCAAGTGGCCCATGACCTCTTGGATTGATTGAATCAGATCCCAGAGGAAGTAGTCCAAAGTTTATGTCATGTAAGTTTTAATGGAAACAAAAAATTTTTTTATTATGCTTAACCACTGAAATTTTGTTCCCAAGAAATACACTTGCTACTTGATATGCATGGAAGCTGATTATAGTATACCAGGTTTGGAGAAAAGAAAAGGTTTTATTACAAGTTAATTGGTAAGAATGCAAGAGTAAAACTTAAAACCATCTCCCAGTTAAGAAAGCAAATGTGATCATGTAGATTTCAGGGAATGGGACTGAAAACTAAGAAGCTGAATTTCATTAAGGTGTATACTAAGAGCCCAGAAATTTTGACTTGACAAAAGTTCAGTAGCAGAGAAATTGGGTCAAAAGTGGGCAGAAGCTTCCAACAAATATGCCAAAATGTGGCTTCTGCCAGTCAGGTTCCTTCAGGTCCATTATACCTGCATGTATCAGTTGCCAGACAAATGCAATTTAAAAAACAGGGTTTTATTAACAAGGGATTTAACCAGGAAAATGAAAAGTCCCTCATGCCACAAGTGGCCAGTTATTTCATGCCAAGTACAGTTTAGTTCAAACGTCCCAAACACATGTCTAAGATGGTGCCCCTCCAAACCTGAGGCACCCTGCAAAGTCCAATCTTTATCCAGCATCTTCTCTTTGCTTCTGTCTCCAGCATTCCAAGCTGCTCTGCTTCTCTAAGGCTCTTCAAACTTTTCTAACAGATGCTGATGCAAACCCAGCTTTCCAAATATGCTGCCTTGCTGTGGCTCCAGGCACTTTCTTTACCAGTCCCACCTTTAGCAGTGTCTGGCCACATTTACTAGTCCTGCCCTCAGAAGCCACTGGTCTCCCCCGGCTTGCCATTCTGGCATCTGGGTCCACACCACCTACTTCTCTGCTGGCCACTCTCCTACCATGACTCCTTGTCACCACCATCTCACTATTTCAAAGAGCTTCCCCTGGTAGGCCACATGGGCCTGTTCTCTCAGTCCACCATTTTCATCTCTCTCCTCTTTCATTTTTCCCTTTTCTCTTTGTTCCTCCCTTTTTAAACACCTTCTCTTCCTGTTTCCCATTTTTTTTCTCATGGAGTCTTTCAGACATAGCCCACAAAGCCATTTTGGCACCCATACAATTTTCAACTGTGTCACTACCCTGTATCAGCAGTTCATAAGTGGAGTGGTTGACAAGGCATTTCTTCTTTAACTGAAATTTAGAATTTCTATTTGTGGGTCCCTTGCCTCTTTGAAATAGAAGTCAACTCCTCTTCCCTGTTTGCAGTCTCTGGCTCATGCTTTATTAAACTTAGTTCAAGTTAGTTGTGTCTCTTCGCACTCAGGTTGCATCATTTGCAAATAGTCATCCTGGCTATTCTATTTGTGAAAGCAAGTATCAGGAGAAATGTAAAACTATTTAAATTATTCTTTTGTGCTCTAGGGTCTGAGAAAACTTTAATCAGTTAATCTTGACTGGAATTTAATTGTTGTTTGTTATAGAAGTTAATATTAAACTGCTTTAAAAATATGGTGCTCTCTTGGATCTTTAAACTTTGTCTAAAACTATGGTTTACACCATACATTCTTGATACTGAAGATTAAATATCTAGTTTCAAACTGTTCACAGGACAGTAGTTAGGGTTAATTGAAAATTACAATAGTTTCCAGCTTAAAAAGTCATGGTTGAAGTGTTGATTATATTTAGTAATTAAATATAAAGCAAAGTAGAAATAGAATAAGTGTAATATGCAGTGAGATTTGTAATTTTTGTTCAATTGACAGAAACAGACAATGATTTGAACTTAGCTATTTAGAGTTGAAAATTGTTTCAAATCCTTTATCTTAAAGCTGAGAGTGCTAAAACCTTTAAAGTTGAAAACTAAGCAATCATAAATAAATATTGAAAAGGCAAATATTTTTTTCACATATTACCTAGAACTCAAAAATTCCTTTATACAAGTTCCTTAATTTCCTTGTATTGTACAGTGATTTTCAGGATGAGGCTTTTCTGTTATGCTGACCCTAGAAGTCACCACCATCACTTGTAGTATGATTCAGCATTGTAATAGCAATATGTGATTAGATATTATGCTTAGCAATTAAATTAACAACTACAGTACAGATATCATTTTTTTTAATTTTAAAAAATTTTATTATTTAAATCACAAGCTCAGTAGATGATATTTAGGATCTCTTCCCCACCTCCCTTCCTCAAGTGCTCCCTCCCTTCTTTCACATCCCACTCTTTGTTGTTTGCTAGTCTGTGTGAAGTCCATTAGTCTCTTTCTTTCCTGTGTTAGTGTTCTTTCATTGGGTGAAGGACTGTGTTCTTGGAACAAGGCGAGCCTTGATGGTAGGTTTTCAGTCTTAAATTTGCATTAGGCAGTCAGTCTATTTTTATTTGTGGTCTTTCCATACTTTCTTGTTGGAGGCTGTCTTCTCCAACCCCATCTCTGTTGTTTTGCTCCTTTACCTTATGATTCTGGCATCAGATCGGGGAGGGGGGGATCTCACCCCCTGCCATTGCCAGTGAAGAAGTTTCTCTGTGGATAAAGGTATTTGTGGTTGGCCATTGTACATGATCTCCTCTGCCTCAGTTTGCAGATTTACTGTTGGGCCAATGCCCCCAGTCTTTGTCCTTCCTTTCCTCTCCCGTAAAGTGGGGAGGGGTATCTTACTTCCTAGAAGTCATCTCTGCGATGAGGTCTTGGGTCTTCCAGACCTGGTAAGCACATATGTGCACTTCATGATATTGTGTTTCTATAGATGTTTCTCCTGTCTTGCCTGGATTGGTTCTTTGGATTGTCCATCTGCTGTGTCCAGCTCAGGCTTGTGGGCTGGATTTTTACCTGGTCCCTCACCCATTTTATAATGGGGTTTGTGTTAGATATGTTATTGCTCCTCCTGAAGATTAGCTGGAGAGTGAAATGGAGGGGGCACACTCTGCCTGCTGCTGCCCCCCCCCACTCACCTACCAGAATGGGGGCAAGGCCCGAATGTCCATGCAAGAGCCATCCCAATCCCCCTTTAGGCTGAGGTCTGGGGGCAAATGCTTTGGCCAAATGCTGGGCTGCAGATCGCTGCCCCGTGCAACAACCATCCACGGTGGATGGGGCTTGTTGAAACATATTAAAAGACAGTCTCTAAAAGAATACTAGCTGGATTTAATAACAGAGCTATTATTACAGGGCAACCTCACTGAAAACAGGGTGACTTGGGTCTGAGTCTGCACCTGCACATTTAAGAATTTGAGACAAACCTGAAAGTAGAGATGCAGGGAGAAATGAAGGGTATTTTCAAAAGACAGCTAGAGAAAGAGAGTGAGGGAGAGATTCATTGGCCAATATATGCCATATGTTCTGCAAACAAGCAGTACCAGGATACCATCCTGATCCACAGAAACATGAGAAAATGAGGAAACCCTTACATTCACTCACCTACAAAGCAGAACTGCTTGATCCTGCCACTAATTCCCCTAGCTCCAGAAATCCAGTTTAGGCATTCTGGGACTTGTCTTCCAGAGAAATATAGGAAAGTGAGAGCAGGAAACATGGCAAAATATTTAGATAATAAAATGTATTCAAATTTAGCTAAAATATATAATTCTATTATTTGTAAGTCTATTGTAATGAATTTAACTTCATAGTAATTAATCAAACTCTTTATTGTACACTGAAATCCCATACTGCTGTGAAATGGGGTCTGTTGATGAATCTGTTATTCTCCATTGCTGTTTTTTATTTTCCTTTTCCCAACATATTTCATGGTGGAACAGTACCCACTAAAACACTACTAATATTATTCTTAACAATAACAAACAATGTATTTCCCCTAAAATTAAGAAAACAGTAAGAAATATCTCTTCTGACCAATCAATTTCAATATTCATGAAAGTATTATATTCATGATATAACACTTAACAATATAAAAACATCAAAATATTCATATATACCAAAATCCTTATGAATTCTCCAGAAAATTATATTTGGGGAAAACCAACTCAGAAAACATATATTGCATGATTCTACTGATTTATCATTCTTAAAATGACAAAATTATGGAAATGGAGAATATGTTAAGTGGCTTCAAGCTTTAAGAGAATAGAACTGGTAGAGAAGTAGGTATATTAATAAAAGAACAACCAAATGGAGGGAATGTGATTATCAAAATGTTCTGTATATTCAGTGTATCAATGATATCTTGGTGTGTCATATTAGAAT
This sequence comes from Uropsilus gracilis, assembly GCA_004024945.1. Taxonomy (NCBI): domain Eukaryota; kingdom Metazoa; phylum Chordata; class Mammalia; order Eulipotyphla; family Talpidae; genus Uropsilus; species Uropsilus gracilis. Next base: position 52,050 of record PVHY01003864.1, read on the forward strand.
TAGATTTTTTACAAAATATTAACATCAGTGTAAACACAATGAAATACATATAGGAACTCTATTATTTTTTACAACTGTGTATGGAAACCTACATTCATTTTAAAATAGAACATCTGACTAAAGGAAAAATAAGACAGTGAAAATCATGTCTAGTCCAATTAACACTAAGTTATATATAACCATTCTGGAAAGCACTGATTCAGTGAGAAAAAAAAAAAAAAAGAGGTAAAATATAACAGACTTTGACATGTGAAATTTTCACAGGTTTTATTTGATGAGGTAAATTTTTTGAAATGAGAATGCATTTGTTTGCTAGGAATGACTTAACAAAATACCACATCCAGTAGGTTTAACAGTATAAATTTGTTTTTTCATAAATCCAGAGGCTAGATGACCTAGATCAGTAAATTATCAGATTTGGTTTCTTCTAAGGTCTCTCTGCTTTCAGATAGTCTCATTCTCATTGTGTCCAGATATGTCCTGCATTGGTGTTGTCTTTGTCATAATTACCACCTTTATAAAGACACCAGTCATTTTAGATAAAGGCCCACCTGTATGTTCTCATGTTACCTTACTTCTTATAAAAGAAACTAATTTAGAATATAGTCATATTCTGAATTTGGGGAAGTTAGAGCATCAACATATAACTTAAGAAGGAGTACCATTCAGTTTACTACAGAGACTAACTTTTGGATAGTAAGCTAAAATTGTACTTAACTTATACTGAACTCAACTTCAGATTTCTATAAAATTTCTAAAGTGAAGGTTTGTTATGACAAAAAATGGAAGTTCATACGGAATGAGCCATACTTCAAAAGTACATATGCACACAAACATCTGCAACCCTCATATATTTTGCACATATGCATACACACAGGTACACACATGGGAACGCACACAATGCTGGAGTATCCTCTTCATTCTTTTAGTAAATGTTTGGCCTTTGTATCATGTACCTTTTGAGTCTAGAACATAACATCATCTAAATTTCTAATGGAGCAAGTATGGTAGAGTGACAGACTAAAGAGAAACATGAGGCCTTCGTAAATAAATAGCTTCCTTAACAATTTTGTAAGCAAAACACTAATTGTCAAGAAGTAGAAGCTACTTGGGTTGACATTTGCAAGGAGCAGATGTCTCTCACAAAAGGCCTTAAAAGCATTTTGTCAACAATGAACCAATCTATTATTTAAACCCCTTTTTTTCCTCTTTATTTGATTAGGAGTTGACATTTATTCCAGGCTCTGCCCTTTCAATTTATCAAATATACTGATGATATGAGTTGCAATGTACTGGTTTATTGAAAGCATTTCTAAGAATATATATAAATAAAAATTCTTTTATTTTCTGTTAGAAAAGGCAAACGTAATTTGTTTTTATTGATTGCACATATGTGTGTATATATGTTATATACATGTATGTACACACATATATGCATATATACACATATATATTTGCATCATTGTCTACCCTGAAGTTCTACCACCTTATCACTCTGAACCATTTTAATCTCCTATGCCCATCCCTCCCCCGATTTACCCTCCTCCCCTTCTCTTCCTCTATGCTTCATTTCTATTGACAGCTTTATTCTTGCCCGGTTGTTTGTTTTCCCTATTTGCCTCATGTAAGTGAGACCATTCTGTAAAGTAATCCTTTCTTAAGCATGGAAATTACAAAAGAAGTAAAAGATTAGAATGTGACATATATTTCCTGAAATGTAAAGCAAGACCTTCCATATTATACAATACAAAATGGAGATGTGATGTGTTCGATTAGTCCCCCCAAGAAGTCGGAGGCTTTTCTCACTATGCCCAGAGCATGGCATAGTCCTTTCTCAATTGTGTCACTTCATTATAAGAAACTAAGGTTAGTTGAAGTCCTGCGTACTCTGAGAGAAATTTATTATTACGTAAAGACTATGGATCCTATTAAGAGAATTGAAGGCCCAGTTAATATCAGAGACTAAGAGGCAGCTCTTGTCTTTGTTCCAGTCTCTTGTGTTTCTGCTAGTTAATAAAGCAAACACTTCTCTGCCCTGATCTAGAAGAATATAGCCTGGAGGGGAATTATCCAGGCATAGACTTATCAGTGATTATGTCCTCCCAACCTGAAAACTCATCTTTTTGTTAGTAAAAGGTGGTCAGACCCGGCATGGTGGTGCATGGCTGTAAGCGGCAACCTAGGAAGTCACGGCCGGGACCAGGGATCGCAGTTCCAGTCCCGCCGGGGGCACACAGTGAAACCTAGTCCCAAAAATATAGTTGGGCGTGGTGGCACGCACCTGTAATCCCAGCTACCTGGGAAGCTGAGGCTGGGAACTGCTTGAGTCTGTAGAACCCCGGGCAACGTGAGCCTGCGGTTCCACGGGCAAAAATAGCAAGACCTAGTCTCAAAAAAAAAAAAAAAAAGATGAAGTCATCCTGTCTTTGTCATTGAAGTCTCTTTCCTCTAATAAAGGTTACAAGAGACAGGGTTGGTCATTATACAATGACTAAAGGAATAATAAATTAGAAAAATATACCACTAATCAATATATTGCCTCAAGAGAGCACCATATATTTGACAAATATTGACAAACATGAGACAGATTTTGGTAAACATCAAATTGTAAGATTGTAAGATTGTTGTTCTTTAGATTTAGAATTAAGCAACAGTGATGATAATACATGAAAAAATATTTATCAATCTTTAGATAAATCTGTTTTCACAGAAGACAGGAAAAAAAGAAAAAAATTAGAAACTTTTTTTAATATACATAGCTAGATGTGTGAGTGTATACTGATAGGTAATTAATAAATACATGGTAGGTAGGTAGGTTGGTAGGTAGAACTTTTGGAAAACATCCATTTACATCAAAGTAAATGTTTATAGAACATTTAAGTGCCTCTAATAGTCCTTTCTTAATCTAAAAAATATATGAATTCAAAGCAGGAATCTCAAATATTTAACAAGAAGATAAATAATCGTAGTATAACTGAAGGATCATAATCAATACTACTTAGTCACAATTAAGCCTTTATTATGAAGTGGAAATCAAAACTTACTCAAAACATTTTGTGCAAAGAACAAGTAGAGGGACATATAGTGTGCATCCAAATGTAGGCCCCAATTTGGCATTAAATGTTTTGAATTTAACCTGTGTCCAATTGATAACCTGCTAAAGCACGAACTTCTTTATCTCTAAAATAGAGAAATCCATCAGCATTATTGAATTCCTGGGAAGATGAATGACTTCTTGGTTAGTAGTACATGCTAATAGAAACTATTACTGCTACCATTTTTGTTACCTTTCTACCAGGGTGACTTTTATTGAAGTTATAATTGATGTTGTGAGAATAAAGTTGTGAAACTTATGTTGGATGAAAATATTTACATTCTTTATACTGGTTAGCTGTACTTATTCACATGGTGGTGGTAGTGATTATAATTTTGTTCCTCTCAAAGATTTTACACTTACTGCCTTTACATTTCCTGAAAATAATTCTTTAAGAAAAAAGTTTGTATATTTTACTAATTTGAATCATTTTACATTATTTTTCAGTGCAAGCAAACTGGTTATCTTTTTCCTCAAGGTGAAGATGATCAGGATGTTGGGATTTTCAACATGCCCTCCAAACCCTCCTTGAAATTGGGTTTTCTTTTCATGGTTGAGTCATTCATAATCTTCTCTGTTGTAATTTGTGGGGATGTTAGAAGTGGATCACTCATCTTTGTGACTCTTTTCCTGTACTGGGATAAAAAAATAATTCTTCTAAAGGTCTGCTTTCTTCCATCTTGCATAGCACTTCAAAATTGATATTATAAATGGATAACATGTTGCTTCAAGGTTTCTAAGATTGTAAGTATTAATTTGAATTTCAATTTGATAAATGTCTTTAAAATAAACATGAGTATACACTGTGGATCAAGATAATTTTTGAATTTTTCTTAAATTGCTAAGATAGGAAATCAGTGCTTGGTTACAAATAAACTTTCTAAAGTGGTAACACCGCACACTCAATGTGCTTGTAGATGCCATAATATCTGGTACCTTTAACTTAATATAATATAAAAATTGTAGTAGCCTTACATGAATGGTTAAATTGAACTTTTTAATTACACTTAATGAAAGTTTTCTCTTAGTAACAACTCCATAATAATAATTTCCATTGTTTCAGAACAGGTATTTGTCCCTTCGAATTTTAAATAATGTAATATATTGGTTGGATAAAATCAAAACAATTACTGTGACAGACAATATAAGATAATCTAAAATACAAAACTTGCATTTTTTTTTTCCAGTGAAGGACAGGTTATTGAACCTCATAAGTATGAAAACTCCTCAGTTGTTTCAATGAAGGAAAGAGTGGCAGAATTAAAGTTAGTAGTATTAGAAATGTTGAACTCAGTGGTATTTTGACCAGTAATTACCATAATCAATTCATAAGTGGTGGTGTTTCCTGTGTCCTGTATTTATATGATGAAAATAGCTCATTAGTAGCAAGTGTAATTGAGATGTTTTAACAAATTGATATTTCCAACAGGCCACAGATCTAACCAGGTATCACTTTTACTTCAGAAAATGTTCTGTTCTTCAATTTATTGTGGATAAATTCTAAATAAAAAACTAATAATTTTTCTAAAATATTAATCCCTGACTTAAATAAGATCCCTAAAATACCCACCATAAAATTAATTAGAAATTATTAAAAATAAGGAAAAACCGATAACTCTTTGCCACAATTTGATTCTAGAAACACATTTTGGAATTGCAACAGTGTGGTACCCATAGAAAAGAGAAGTTCCAGGTTTCTTGCTCTACCCACAAAATGATGGAATTGATAAAGTAGGGAGAGCTAGAAAAGACAGAGAAAAGAACTTGGGGTTTAAGAAGGACAAGAAAAAAGATAAGCAGAAGGTACATAGAACAGAGAGACACTTGTAAAAGAAGTTGCACTTTCTTCTTGGCATTGGACTTGTGCTAGAAACTTGGAAGACATAGAAAGAGACACTTGAAAGAGACATGGATGAAAGAGACCCAGGGAGACTGACAAAAGCAACCTCTATCTTGATTTTGATTTTGCTCTTTTCCTTCCAGATTTGCCTGGCCCCTTCTGCCCCTTCCCCATGGTTCCTAGCCAGAAAGTATCTTGGACATGTGGCAAGCCATCAGGTCTCAGTGGCCTTGCTTTAAAATAACCCTGTTTGGCTGAGCATTTACCCATTAGGGGAGGGGTAACATTGTGTGTTTTATGGGTAACTATTTTAAATATATTTTCTTTTACTCTTATGTTTGAACTTCAATTTCTTCTCTTTTGAGCAAAATACATTTGTTATTATAAGTTGAAGCAAATCAGTAGCTTCGCTAATTATTTCAGGGTGGAAATTTCAAATATACACTATTTTTTTAAGTTCATTTTGAATTATTCATATTCCAATGATTCATTTTTACAAAGTGATCATGGAGTAACAGTTTTTCTTAAAATTGAAATATAGAGTCAATATAACACATTAGACAGAATTATATAAGGCTGTGCCTTTGTTGGGGCCCAAGGGTGCCTACGAACCAAGAGGTTCATGACTTCTTATGTAGGAAAGAACTCATGTTGAAGTCAGTGTAGGTGAGTTTTAGAAATTAAGAGTTACTGCAGGCAGATTCAGAGGGGAATCTTACCATGGGTCTTAAGATTGCTGACATAAATACTTGCTTAGTTTGAGGGGGTACGAGTTCACAGATAGATTCTGAATTGGTTTTCACAACTTTTACTTAACAAAAGGGACAGGAATTTACAGAAGAATTGGGGTTGTGTTAATCAGAGAGACAAGAATTTACAGACTGAGATGAGATTTTGTTTATTAAGTGCAGTTAAATAGCCAGAAGTTTCACTACTGTTGGCATCCAAGTGTGGGATAAACTAATATGGTTTGAAGCAAAGTAATATTTTTGAGCCACTTTGTACTGAAATGCTCGCAGCTGTTTTTCAGAAATATAGGATGGACGGGGGTACAACCATTGTGCCAATTTTGTGTTCTATCTCACTTTTCATCCTCTCTTGTTCATTGGACAACTTTGATATTAGAAAATGGATAGAAATTATTTTGAAATTACAAAAAATGAAACACTAAGTTCTCAAAAGTAATGATGTAATCATCTAAAATTTTAGCAAATCTGTGTCTAGAATTTTCAACTATCATTCTACTGTGAATTTAACAACCCTACTTGACTGCCAGTTTATGAACACAACCAACTTTGCTGTTCACGAAGCTGCCTCACACATGAGGAGTGAGATAAAAATCTTTGAATCCTCAATGCACTTTCATTTATGACAGTTTGATGTATACAAAGACTTATCTTTATTTTCTTGAACAATTAAGAATCCACTTGTCTCTTTCTTTTTGTGATTTATTTTTATTACTCGGAAGCAAGATCTTAATCTAAGTGAGGTCTTAGATTTCACTTATGTGTCTACTAATATATTAAGTATTAAGTTTTAAATCAATTAACTTCAGTGAACACTACTTTCTACCACAACTCAGCACATAAAATATCAACTACCTTTCTGCTTACTTTTCAATAAAATTGGATGTATATGACTGCACCTATCACTCTTTTCAAGTTAAATACTCTGTTGAGAATATCATTTCAATTGAGAACAAACTTCTTGTTTTGATTCTGAGCTGACCTCATGTGCTCCATTTTCAAGACATTAGAAATTTTCTAGTTTACTAGAAAACTTTAAACATAACTAAATTATTATCTAATGGCCTGCATTTGGTTCGCATTAAACATAAAAAAAATAGAAAGAAAAAAATGTATGTGACTGAGTCCTTTCATGTCTTACCAATATATGGAAATATAAAACAAATACAGATGAAAGCTCAAGGATGAGGAATTTAAGTGATCAACTTTTATAGACAGAATATATAGTAAAAGATCAAAAGAGGGAAACCAATAAAATTATAGCAGTTGTAGATTACCTTATAATAGTATTCTCAGGTACTTATTAAATAAACCGTGGGAGGTTTAGAAACATCCAGGAGAGAAACCTGAGGTTGTGGTGAGGATTAGAAATAGCTAGAAGGACCTACCTTAAAAAGTTGTGTTTTGATGTGATTTGCCCCAAAAATGAAACTTGAGACAGATATGTGTCCAGGTTTTATTAAAGGTCCTGTTAGAAGGCAGAATGAGGGGCAACCAAGGACCCCCAATTCTGCCTACTCTAAATGGTTCTGCCATTTGCTGCATAAAGAAAAACATAATTTTAGTGCCTAAGGGCTACAGTGGAGAAGAACCTTAATACAATTAGTGGGCAATAGAAAGAATATAGTTAACACCCAAAGTTACCCATTAACTTGTGGGCAAATGCACAAGTGAGAGGTTTGAAATCAGGGCCACTGCTGCCTGAAAGTTTGCCACAATATAAGGTACCTTCTAGCAGGGAAACATAGGAAAAGGGCAGAAGAGTCAGGCAAGTCTGGAAGGAGAAAATCAAAACATAAGTTAGATAAAGGCTGCGATTGTCAGATTTCCATCAGGTTTTTCACCCACCTCTCTCTCACCTGTCTCTTTGAAGTTCTTCCTTCCATGTTTCCCAAGTCTCTGATACACGTCCAAAGTCAAGAAATAAGAGCAGCTTCATCGCATATTCTCTGTTCTATGTGGTTCCTCCAGTTGTCTTCTTTCCCCATCTCAGTTTCTTCTTTCCAAAGTTCTTTTCCCAGCTCCTACATACCCAGCTCCACCCATGCTTGGTTGGGGCAGGAAGACTGGAATCTCCACTTTCTTTGGACATCACACTTTTACAACCCCCAAAATTAAGAAATATAATTTGGTTGAGAGAGGAATGAAGAAAAAATCAGTACAGGTTTTGATTATTGAGGGACCACGTCAATCATCACAAAGACAGTCCTTGCTTGATCAAAAGAGTGGTGTCTAACATCTAATGAATATTAAAATTTTAATAGAAAGAGTTGGGAGATTTTTTTTAACCTGTGTATCACCTAAATTATCTCTAGTATTCTTTTTTTACAGTAAGTTGTTAATACATGATTATATATTGAACTTTTTCCTCAATGTTTCATATTTGATAAATAAGAGTAAAAAGAGATTATAGACAACTGAAAGAGAAATATTGATAATCCTGAGAGATGTGTAACAGCTAACATAGACTTTATAACTTACACAGAACAAATTTTGTAGCTGATTATACATATACTTGTTAACTGAGTTATTTAGAGTACAGTTACCTCATTTGCAAAATAAATATATTATAACAAACTTTAGTGTGCTATTATTGTTAAGTGATACGATATATTTTAATCTCTTTACACAATATCTGATCCACAGTAAATATCCCTGCTTGATTTTACTGCTTAGAGATAGGTGAAGAGGATTACAATAGCTGAAAACATAGTATCCACATAGATTCTTATAGTTAGTCCAGCTAATCTACATTTTTAAAATATTCCATCTATTTCTACTGAATAAAAATGAGCTGCTCAGTTTGTCCAACTTGAAACCAAATTGCATTATTTATATGTTTTATATACTTACATTTGGAGTATAGTAGAATTTTCAAAAACTCCACCTGATATAAAAGCATAATATGGTCCTATATCGGTATTTCAGGTTTAATTAAATCAACACCTAAAGGAGTAGAACATAAAATAATAATAGAAATGTGGATCAATGCAATAGAATCAACAACTCAGAAATAAACCCACATTTCTCAGGTCAGTTAATTTAAGACAGAGGTGCCTAAAATATACAATGGAGAAAAAAGTCTCTTCAATAAATTATGTTTGGAAAACTGGATGGTCATATACAGAACACAAACTCAGACTACTATCTCATATCACACAAAAAACTACTCAAAAGTAAACAAAAACTTAAGTGTAAGACCCAAAATCATAAATGAATCAATGAAAATACTAGCAAATTACTCCAAGACCTTGGCTCCAGTGATGTCTTTGGAGCCTTGATTACAAAAGTGAGACAGACACATGTAACACTGAAGTTAGAAAGTCTCTGGATAGCAAAAACATTATAAAATGAAAAGAGCCCACTGAATGGATGAAAAATATTTGGACTTCATTTGTGTGACAAGGGGTTAATGTTCCACATCTACAAAGAATTCACACAACAAAAAGAAAACAAAAACCCAATTAAGAAGCTATAGTAGACACCATACTTAATGAATGGTAGGATGAACTATATGATTACTTAGTTTAGTAGCCATAATTCTTAGAAGTGTTAAAAGTTCTTCTTGAAAGGAAAAATACACTTTTGGATAGTTAAAATTATCATGAAAATCTAACAAGTTTTTAAATACCATTTAGCAAATTGGGCATATCTCTATTTTTAAAACTCAACTTATATATGTGTCAAGAAGCAATACAAATATTTTATAGGAAAGGTACATTAAGAAGAGATAGTACATGAATCAAGAATATTTTTTATCTAAATTCCTCTGGAACTGGCTCCATTATATTATAAATGTAGATTATATGTTTGCAGGGTTTTCAACTGTAATAGAATATTTCTATCACTGAAGTCTTTAGTGTATAATAAATGCTAAAAATATTAAAATCAAAATTATCTAGGCTGCCTACCTATTTTAATGCAGTTTTTAAATTTTTATTTTATATTTTATGCATAAAGATCTCTAAGCAAAGTGACTTATCACTGATTCTCATCTCTGATAATCTTACTCTTAAATGCAACCTGTCTGAATTATGATTTTACAATAAGGACATTTCACCATTGTTTTCACATATACTTTTGTTGTTATAATATCCAGGATTTCCTTTAAAATATCTTTCTCTTGTAAGCTGACCCTTAAATTTTCAAAAAAAAAAAAAAATGATGTGAAATATAAATAAATAAATAAATAAATAAATAAATAAATAAATAAATAAATAAATAAAACAATATTAAACAAAGCTCAGGTAATAATATGCAATGTGATTGGCAGGAAGAACTTAGCAGTGGAGAAAGGGAGGTTGGGAAGGGGAAAATTAATAATATGCAATAGCACTGCTACAATCAGATCTTCAAAGGCAACATTTAAGATAAACACTACACTTTCAATTGCAATTTCACTGGGATTTAAGAGCAAAGAAATCAATTTTCCCACAACTGTGCACTTCCTTAGTTTCTCCTCCATGTGAAACTGTGGTTCTTAAAAAAAAAAAATAAGTTGACACTCTGTTATCAGTATTTTGTCATCATAAAAATAGTTCTCTCCATTTAATATGTCACCTATGTTTACAAGACAAAAACCATTTCAATTACTTGAGGTGGCACAATTAATGCTTATTTTCTAAAACAATTGTGTGATCTAGATGTCATCTTTATTCCTGTTGTCCACTGTGGCATAAAGATGCAATTACAGATTCAAGATTACAAGGGGATCACAGACTGAGAAAGGATGCTGACTTGGTGTTCTTGGGGAAAATCTTATCTGTTCTCTTACTGTTCTGTCTTTTAAGAGTACTTTATGTTTCTTAAACCATCTAAACTGCTGCTCTCCCAAGATGATGCAGTGTTATTCCAAACAGTGTCTATCAGGTAATCAGAAGTAGAAAAATGTTTTCTGATGTAATTATTAAGACATAAAGATACAGCAGACTGAAAGAAAATGAAAGGCCAGAAAAGAGGTCCAGGTATTCAAAGTGTGCACTGAATAGTTGTTATAACTACTTAGGCCATTACGATTCAAATGCATTATTTGTTCTTGTGAGGTCCAACTATTTAAATTATTGGCTTTCGATTGTATATTATTCTAAGGTTTTCATGTACATACACATCTATTTATTACACATTTTGCTTTTCTCCAAAGTTAGAATATAGTAAATTTTATCTATTATATTTATCATTTCAGACTAGTATTGAAAGAATTTCAAGTATTCTCAGAAGTCAAATAGAAGAATCATTTGTTGGCTATCTTAATCTCTTTGGTCTGCAAAACATTTAAATATTATGATTGCATTTTCTCCTGACATTTCCACATATTTTTATCATCATAACTTAATTAGTGGACCATTGTGATGACTTCTCTAAGATAATTTTCTAATTTTATTTCATACTGACACAATGTATCCTTATAAATCAGAACGGGCTTCAAATATATCTCAGACATACATTTGTATAAGTTATGTCAGTGACTTCTGCTAAGAATTAACCTTAAAGTTCATTCTTCCTTGTTAAAATTCAGGGTAGAACTCTACATATTTACAGCACTTGTTACAATTATAATCATGAATGATTACATATGCACAAACTTGCATAAATATATACAATGTTATATATATATAAGTATGGTACATATTTATGTGTTTTGTAAGTATGTTTCTTTAAATTCTTATTTTCTTCCTCAATGCCCAAAAACAGAGAGGATTCATGAAAAATAAGTTCCTATAATTTCATTTAAAAATGATTTGTATGTATTAAGAGCACAAAAATACTAACAAGCGTAAGCATGTTAGGATATTTCTTTATGAAATATCAAAAATATATAAAATACAAGAAATTCCCAGTTTTTACTGTATATTTATCTTCCTATCTAAATAATATTGACAAAGTTAATATGTAAAGTATATTTTTTAATATTTGTTGATAAGAAAAAAGAACTTTTTGGGTTTTCTCTTTGTATGTTGATATTTCAAGAATAACATATTTGATAAGTGAGCAAATTAATGTTTTGTTTCACTAAAGACTATAGAGAATACAAATACAATAATAATTATTTTCTTCAAGGCTATTAGAGTCTAGTTAGGGGGACCAATTTTAACATCTTGTGAAATGTTCAATTAACAACAGAAATGCTCTCAAAAGGCTATACTATATATAAGTAATAGCAAATGTATGAGTAAGTTACAAAGATATACTTCAGGGAAACATTTTTACACTGCTAATACATATGAAGAAATTATTTTGGATGGCAATTACTCTCACTGAATTAAACATATCAGTTTAAATCACACATTTAATGAAAAATGAAAGAAAACAGATAATAGTATTTTCCCTAAACTATGGACATAATTTAATGTCATAATTTTCTCTAATGTATGAAAGCTCTTAATTAAGTACAAGTAAATTAAATTTAAGGAATCCTAGGAGATATTAATTGTAGTTTTTATAAGCACGTTAATAGTAGCTCTAAAGTTAGAGAAATATAGAGAAATGTTCATGGAAAAATGGTATCTTTCATTTTAGTACAAAATATCTTAATGTACTGAAAAGAAAATTCAGTGGAAGGACTTAATGCAATTTTTGTTACAACTTCCAACTGAACAGAAGATAGAACTTAAAAGAACCTGAGATGGAACAATCTTAGGATTCATTTGGCAAACTGAAGTGAAAAATCAAAGATAATGCATCAAAACTAGGAAGGTCATATTTCAATGATAGTTGGAATTTTCTATAAAAATATTTGGCTGTCAATGAGAAACTCTAATAAATGTACAGAATATCAATTTACAGTCAAAAATCCTAAGCTCCATTTAATTATCTGATTATTTGCAGCCTACATGATTCTTACATTTTTCTTGATAGCTGACATGGTAACTGTGCATGTTGCATTTTGCTTCTCTATGTAATCTTCTTTTTAGATAAAAAATGGAATTGAACAATTTTTAAATATCCTTTGAACTCCAAATCTATGATACTACCTGAATACTACAAGCTGGTGTGTGTGAACCTATATAGAGAGATAGGTATATAGACATATGTGGTCTTCTTAAAATTTTGGGCAGATGAAGAATAAGACATAATTCATGTGGGTCAAGAAACAATGTACTAGGTATACTGAAGGACATGGAGCAGATTAATTCATATTGTATATAAAATAACAGGAATAGTTTTCAAATACTAAAATAATTTAGTATTCTAAGTGACTATTTTTCTTTGAATTTTCTTTAAAAGCAAAAAATATTGTAAGAAAAATTTGAGGAAAATGCTGACATTGAAAATAAGAAATGGTTCTTATACCCATAACAAGAAAATTATTAGTAGATTTAGGAAGTAAAAGAAAGTACTGAAAAGTATGATTTTTCATCTAACTGTGCAATTTTTAATTAAAAAGGTCTTGTGCAGTCCCCATCAAGATCTGTGTTAGTGAGTACACAGATTTGTGAGACTATGCAAACCATCACTAATTTATATAGAAATAGTTTTATAAATGGGAAGACTCCTCTTTTGCACAATAATTTAAAGAAATCTCAGATAATCCCATGTCTCATAAGGGAATTATGCAAGATAAATATGAAGTACTACCATCTCTTTCCCAGATTACTATAGTTGTTTTCTACCTGGCATTTTGGTACTTTGCTGGTAGGTATGGTGTGGTAACACACATTGGAGGAGGTGTGAACTTATAGCCCTAAATAATATACATGTTGTAAACCATTGTTACTTCAATTTAAAAAAAAATGCTAAAATACAAGAACTAAATCTTATTATCTCCTTGTTAAAAATCATTTGTTAGTTTCTCCCTTTCCTGAGCAATAAAAGCCAGCTTTTGCTTATGATCTACAAGAATCTGCTGCTAAGACTCTTCTTTACATTTCTTCTTATTCCCATTCATATGTTCCTACTTTGAGTTTCTATAATACACCAAAATAATTCAGTCAAAATACTTTAGCACATGCAGTTCTCTCTACCAAAAGATTTTTCAACTACCCTCGACTTTCTCATTCATTAAATCTTAGCTTAAATGTTATGTATTTCTCATGTACCCTCTGCTGAACTAGATCTGATAGATTTACTTAATAACTAAATCAACAATATACTGAGACTAATAAGTTTTTTGTAGTTCTTAAGTCAATTTTGACTAGACTCAGCTAGGCAGTTCTGATCTTGACTGGATCCTTTATTCAACCTATTCAGTTGCATGTTTTCAGAAATTAGAATGTCTGGCCTTTTAATTCACAACCTAGAAATCCAGGTGAACTAGTTCACATGGTGAAAATGTAGATTACTTTGTGTGTTTGTGTGTTAGTCCATGCACATGTACATAAGCATATGTGTGAACAAAATCTCTCAGCAGCATTCTTGAAATCTGAAGGTCCATGCTCAGAGTAGGTAACATCACTTCTACCAGAGTTCATTAATTAAATCAAGTCATAAGTCAGCTCAGAATAAAGAAGAAAGCAAATAGATTTCAATTCCTCATAAAAGAAACTACAGAGTCACATTAGAAATAATGTAGAAACAGAAAGTGGATAATTATGACCACATTTCAGTTGTCTGCTCTATTATATAACTGTTATATATGAATCATCATCCTATTTACTCCCTTTGTAACACATATCAAAATGTGTTTCACTAGTCTGATGTTTGTTGGGTGACTGTTACTTCCTCAGGCAATAAACCATGAAAGGAGAGCTCCTTTCTTTTTTTTAACATTGTAAAACTGTCTGTTGGATGCCATAATCCTTGGCATATAACAAGAACTTAATATTTCATAATAACAATTGAAAGAAAGCATAATAGGGATTGTGTAGAGGCATTTTCCCTTAGAGTTTTACAGATATAGAATGTCTTGTTAAGGCTCCATCTTTTCACAATCTCAGTAAATAACAATAGTGATAGAAGAAAGTTCTTATGCAGATACTGGACAAAAATTTTTCATAACTGGAATTCATTTCCTTATTAACAATAGAGAGGTAATTTACATTTGCTCTGTGAATTCAGTATGCCAGGCTAAATTGTTCACACCATCAAGTTGCCTGCAAAGCTTTATATAAGAGAACAGAAGAAAGGTGACCTAAGGTAGTGTGAACTATATGACTTGAGGATTGGTTTTTACACTATCTGGTAGGAATTGGGGAGAAAAGTGGAACATGAGATAGAAAGAAATCCTGCAAGCTATGTGTAGTATGTATTTACTTAGGCCTCAGAGAATGCAAGCTCATTTTATAATAGAGACATTTTTTCATAAGGAATATGCCTTCTGTAACTCCGGGATTTTATTCGTATTCTTAAATACAGAAACACTGAAAACAGAATACCTTTTTAGAAACCACTAGTATTTAAGAATACTACCTGTAGCTGATTTCATAGTGACAATTTTCCACTGACTCGAAATTCAGAAAATATTGAGGATAAAATGCAAGGACAGTTTCTCAAGTATTTATACATTTATTTCCTGCATCAAACAAACATTGACTTTAATATTAACAATGCTAATAGCTTGCATATTAAAAAAATCATTGTTTTTACCAATGATAGGGAAATGTCCTTATAAAATGGAATAATTGTTATAACACTAATATTTTTGTGAGGCAATGTGTGCTTTCAAAGCTCTAAAAAGTTAAAGGTTTTTGACCAGTGAAATCCAAGATTAAAGAGGTTAAATAATTTGCATAAAGTCTCTCAAAGTACAAATAAGTCAATACTCCTAACTTATGGTCCAATGTCCTATGCTATTTTCTGATCTAATGGCAAATTTATAAATATATTTACAAATAAATAAAGACTGTAGAATTAACTGGCATGATGTTTAGAGCATTATGTGGTCCTTGAGTGTGTTAAGATTTTATTTAAGCTCTCATTGTTTATGAAAAGATATGCAAGTCAACTGTCTACAATTAAAATTTTAAAATACAATTTCAGTCAAATTTATGTTTATAATTATGTACCTGTGCTCAATTTATTAGTTCCAGTTTCATCAATTCCCTGTCTTCTCTAGATGCTGCAGTTTCAGTATCTCTATGCTCAAATCATTTTGTACAGGAAGAAAAGTCAAGTTTGCTAAAAAGAAAATTAAAAAGTCTTTCATGAAGATGTATGGCAATCTTATTTCTTTCTACAAGTCCATTTGAAAATAAACATTTAAATGTTTCATCGTGAGAAAAAATAGTTCAATAACCATAGTAAAGTAACAAAAACATTTCTCTCATAGTAGTTATTATCTTAAGTTCATCAAGCTCTTACTTCCATTTGCTTCCATGAATGGAAAGTGTTGTGACTTGCGGACTGCTCAACAAGACACAAGGACTCCAATTGAAATTCAAAGTTGCAGGTTTATTACTGATGCACCAGGGTCCCCAAGTCAGTTCGACATGAGAGACTCTGAGCAGTCTCTGCTACAACCTTTTATAGGGCAAGACCACTAATGCCCCCTATTGTGAGGCAAACAGGCAGGTGTAGTACACATTCCCATGTTCCCAATGGTGGGACATGTTCCCATAACTTCAATAATGCTGACATCCATCATCTATCAGGTGAACAAGATGGTTGTCAAGAACAATAAGGAATTTGAGGAGTTAAAAACAGAATGTCAGACCAACCAGCCATGGTGGGTACTTTCCACTGAAGGTAGGGAGAGGACACTGGCTTCACAATGAGGGTTTTAAACAAAATGGAGTTATTTTGATTAATCTGATCCCAACAGAAAGGAGGTAGCTTTCCTTCTCTTTGACATGGCCTGGTCAATCTGTCCAGTACTGACTGAATTATGCCACCTCCTTAAGTTTAATGTATTCAAACCCTAACCCTAACTATCTCAGAATATGACTGCATTTGGAGGTAGGGTTTTTAAAGAGTTATTTGAGGTTGGACTAGGTCATTGAACTGGCCCCTAATCCAATCTAACTGATGTCTTATAAGGAGAAGGAATCTGATTCCACAACAGATATCAGGGATTATGCACACAGAAAAGGCACCTGAGGATGCAAGAAGAGCTGGAACTAGAGTAGAGGGACTCCAGGGGAAATTAAACTCATCTATACCTCAATTATATAGTTCCCAGGACTGTAATGCATGTCTGTAGTTTAAACCACTCCATCTGTGGTAACTTACTATGGCAGTTCGAGCAAACAAATACAGTGACTTAGATGCAAAAATACCTCTAAGACCAGGAAGAAATTTGCTTCATCATAGGAACAGGAATCGTACTTTAGTTGTGCATGAAAAGGGTCTATAATGTTGTCAAATTCCTAGGAACCTACTTTCAGAGCCTCTTGGCCGTCTTCTGAGGGATGATCATGAAAGGAGAGCTGGGATCTCAAGAGATCTTTTGCTATCATGCATCTCTCTCTCTAAATTTTCTATTTTATTACACCATGTCCAGAAGTGCATCCCCAAGCTGACTTCCCTGTTCATGGTTCTTTCTAGTGTGCACTATTTGACAGTTGACCACCACTTTGTTCACACATATCAGATTTGATTACCAGAACAACAGAAGTATGATTAAAGATGTAAAAGAGACTATGCAGAAGTTCATATGTTCCTCAATGCACAATTTCACTATTGGAAACTGGCAGAAATCCAGGTAGAAATTATTTTTGCCTGTAGATATGTACAGTGAAAGACTAGTTTCACATCACTTCAGCATAGGCTTTTAAGCTCACAAAGAACTGCACTGACCAAAAAAGTAGAAAACCATGTTAAAGCTATAGCTCAGATACCAGGATAAATGATGAATTGGTAAGCCATGAGAGATCATGTTGCTCTCAGATCTAAACAATTCTAGGCCAAAGAGATGGAGAGGGCAATTGAGAGATATTTTCTTCTTTTACTTTATGTTGTTTCTCTATCCTGGAGGACAGGTGATGACATGGAAGTTATTCTTTTTTTTTTTTTTTTTAATTTATATCTGAATGGGTCATGGTATTTCCAGGGGGATATGCCTAGTGCTGTCAAGGTATTTGGCCATACTCTATTCTGAGAAAAGAAAAAAGTAGGCACACCTGGCAATTTGAACGACACATTTTAAGTCTATCTCACAAGTACTGCAGACACATTTGAGTTACTGGTGTGCAGTCAATTTTTATGAAATACTAACTTTGTGAGTAAAAGAACATTTTTGATTTCTGAAACTGGCAAGATTTCTCATCTAGATAAAAAACTAAAGAAGCATTAAAAGCGCTGGAGCTCCCCCTAATGATCATCAAATCAAAACAAGACCTCTTTCGGTCTTTATAAAATTTCTCTCTTCACCACTTGACAAATGATATTAAACATGTTAATCTACCTATACTTCTCTTTTGTTCAATATATTTAGAGTCCTTGGTGACATAGGCTTTTAGGGAACCAGGAGGACGTTGATGGCAATGTCTAAAGCAAACTCATCACATTGTTATCTCTCCAAGCTTGCCTCACAGTTTACAAACTTTGTGCTAGTAGATTTTACTCAGTTACCAAAGTCAGCAGTTTGGAAATTTCTTAGCAGCATCCATATCTTCTTGTAACAACTGTGTGATAGAAATGAGCGGATAAGGTTTCCTTCCCATCTATTAAAGAGTGGACTTGAGCTTCAAGGAGTAGCTAGACAAGACTAGAATTTAGAAAGAGAAAGAGAGAAGAGCACTTGGAGGAGGCACATAGAGCAGAGAGACATGTGAAGAAGTTGAGCTTTCTTCTCAGCCTTGGACTTGTACTTAGGGGTACTTGTACTTAGCGATACAGGTACTTAGGGGATATGGATGAAAGAGACAGACATGTGGGTGAGAGACCTGTGGAGAAGCTGGCAATGGCAGCCTTTGTTTTGAGATACAAATTAAAATCTGTTCTTTTCCTTCCAGACTTGCCTGACCCCTCCCCCCACCCCTGGCATCTTCCTTGTGGTCCCTGCCCAGAAGGTACCTTAGACTTGGGGCAAGCTTTTAGATCTCAATGGCTGTGCTTTGGCTCAACCATGAGGGTGAGACCAAGGATGGGAAAGAGCTAGCTAACACGGTTGTCTTAGAGCAATGTCCAGTAAAATGAAGGTGTTTTGTGGAGCTTGCCACCACCCAGGAAAAGATCTAAGGCAATTGAGGAACAAAACAAAACAAAACAAAAAAGCACCAGTGAAATTTCCCAACTACCTGGTACATAGCCAACTGCTTGACATACTGGACAACAGGAAATTTCACAATTTATAGTCACAGGCAAGTTTCCTTTATTGTTGTGCATCAGGAGTTTCCTTCTTTTGCCCCAATAAATCCATACTTTGCTTGCTGCTATGCCTAGTGTGGCAACTGTTATTTTCAACCATCATATATACCCAGACCCACAAACACCCACTTTTCTAACAAGGGACTAGATAACTCTGGGTGATTAATTGAAAACTATTTTCACTATATCTTTCTTTTCTCTTTCTTTCTAGTCTTTCTTCCTCCCTTCCTCCCTCCCTCCATTCCTCCCTCCTTCCCTCCCTCCCTCTCTCCTTCCTTCCCTTTCTTCTTTCTTTCTTTCTTTCTTTCTTTCTTTCTTTCTTTCTTTCTTTCTTTCTTTCTTTCTTTCTTTCTTTCTTTCTTTCTTTCTTTCTTTCTTTCTTTCTTTCTTCCTTTCTTTCTTTCTCTCTTTTTCTTTCTCTTTTCTTAATTGCATACTAATTGTATTAGTCCTTTTCTATTGACCGTCTTATAGACTAAGAATATGTTTGTCTTTATGCAGTGATGGCAGAATGCATTTAGCTCAAACAGGTTTGGGGGTCCTGGGGTAACCTTCAGTCTACCCGCTAACACTTCTATGTGTGTCTCATCTTCAAATCCTAAATTTTGATGTCTTATTACTTTAAGAGAGACCATGAATTGCCTCTCCTTTAATCAGTATCCATACCTTGCAATACTCAGAATTAGACTGATTTGTACATGTCAAAAAGCATGTATAGAATATGTGTTTTGTCTGGTGCATTTGTCCTTGAAGATTTAAAGGCCCAATGAGCCATGCTTCACTATTCTAGTCTCATTAACATCACATCATGAAATTCATATTTATATAAAATAATAAAGGTTTTCAACTACAAACAAAGCATCTGGATGACTCATAAAGCATCATGTATTCCCAATATTTGGATAACTCATGCAAGCTCTTGTTCTCTGATTTGTAGAGTCCTGAGACTTTTATTTAGGTATAACAACTAAAGATACCTTTTATTAAAAAGTCAAAATAAAAGCCTATTATCTAAAAGAGATATTCTTGAAATCAAATTCTTAAGGGAATTGTTTTAAAATAAAGTAATAGCATACTGAATATTTACCCCCAGTCATTTATACACACAGAGAAACAAGTACACTACTAAATAAGGATCCTTTGTTTTTTTTAACATTTTCTTTGTTGAAACACAATTTGAAATGTGGTGTTGGGGAACTCAGGAACACACCTAAAAGTAAGGTAAACCATTAGAGATATATGAAGACAAAAAGGGCTTCTGGGGAGAATCATAAATATTTTAATATGGAAAGAGTTCTATAAATAGAAAGTATTAGTATTAATATTCATAAACACATCTATCTACCTCTTGCATTCTAAGCATAATTCTAGCTTTGGCTAAAATCTTCCTGCCTTTTGCACCAATCTTGAATGGTTCTTTAATTCTTCCAATTTGGGGTGCAGGGGTGGGGGATGAGAAAAGACTTGGAGAGAGATGAAGATCAAAACATGTGGCTAAAGTTGATTAAGGAAAGGTTTTTGGTAGTCGGGAGAAAAGAAGCTCTGACACGTAGATGTTCATGAGACCTTGAGGTAATCTTGTTAACACACCTGAACCGAATGACCGGCCTCCTGGAGAAAACTTGCGGACTGGAAACCATTTCCAAGGGAGATCCCTGTCAGATCTGTTTTTTGAGAGTCACCTTGGTCAAGCCGCTCCTTACTCCATGCTCCCTATTCCTATTCCAGTCTTCTTGACCTGCAATGTCTCCTTGCCCTGGAATATCTCCCCGATCACCCTGAGAACTGCACCCACAGAAATAGCTATCTAATAACAAACTAGTTTATGAAGACAATACATGTCTTAGTTTTCACCCTTCCTCTGAAATCTCTAACTATAAAATATAAGGTCTTACAATAAACTTTGCTGCATGCCTACTTTCTGTTTTCCACATGCAGTGGAAATGATTATCTTTAAGACTTCGGGCAGGAAATAAGAGTGCCCTGAGTCTCTCTATCTAGTCTATCCTGGACAATACATGCCCAGGTCCGAGTTCACTAGAAACCCACAGTTAAACAGAATCTTATCCAACTACATTTTAATGAAATACATGATTTGAGTTTGACTTATTAGAATAAATTTTCTCTTTTATGTAATTTTTGCAGATTATCCCTTATATTATTTAACCCATCTCTCTCCCCTCCTATTCTCTATTCCCTTTTTCTCTTTCATACTCTAACCCTTGCCCCTCTTTTTACCATCTTTCTCATCATCTCCTTCTTTCTCTTTCCTCCCACCCACTCTTTCTCTGTTCCCCATTAGTCACCATTGTTCTAGGTACTGTATATTTTGTAGGATAATCAGGTTAATAATTTTTATTCCACTTTTAGATGAAATATTGACCTACAGATTTATTATTATAAAACTTAACACTGCTTTTAGCCATATAGGCTATGTGTACCTGAAAAGGTACTTTTCATCTACATATAGAAGTCTGTTTTTAAAAAAAGCTTACAAAAATATCAGTCATAATAGTTGTTGATTCTTTCATCCACCAACTGCCATGTAATATAAAACAGGAAAGAAATTTGGGAATTATTGTAACAGAAGGACTGGTATATTATATGAAAATACTCTGTGTATGTATTTGTCAAAACATGTCATAAGTTACTGTACTTGTTTTGTCAATAGTTAATGAAAATATTAATTTTTATAAGTTTGAAAAAGAGTGATAAAATAAAATTGTAGTTGTTTGGCTATTTACCTAATTAGCATAATCTGATGTACAAAATATTAAATTTTTGTGACTATTACTAGAACATACAAATTAATAATTGCTAGCAGTTCCAGTAAATTGTGATAAGCTGACTTATGCCTTTACTCTCTATAAAATCTGAGTGCTTTTTACATTCCCCTGGCTATTGTTCTCTTTCTGTCAAAATGGATATTTAGAGTTAGACTTTCTTATAAATCGTAATGCAAACTGAATTGATGATTTTTAGAAATAACTCAAACTTAAATATAAAATTGACTTGACTGTTCAAAATCTCAAAAGACAGAATTTATTGAACAGCAAAAAATCTATTTCAAATGGAAGAAGAGACTTAAATGAATGGTTTTCAATTTCCTTAACGTAAGAGAAAGTATTTGACTCATTCTCTGCTTTGTCTTTTTAAGATGAAAAAATGTCTGCAAGGAGAGTTTACCTTCTAAAATTATCCTAAGATTTGAAATTTTTCATATGATGAACATCTTGGAGCTCTGACCATTTTGGAAAATCCAAAGGAGTGATTATATACAGAAGGTAATCATGTATGAATAATTAAAATCGTGTTATTTAAGTTTAATGATGTTCAGATTCCAAATTGCATATAGTTTTCTAATCGCTTCTTGCTTTTCTTCTCTCACATAATTATTAGGAACAAAGTATCTATTATAAATATTTCAGTTTATTCTTTTTATAATAGATATCCAATTAAGAATTATTCTGTATATGATATGTTTCTAATCAGAACACTTACCTATGTTTTTCAATTAATTTTAAATTACTTCTGCAGAACATTTATAATTCCTAGAATTGCTACTTTTATGTTATACTTATGTTTCTCCTTTCATGTTTGTGAGAAAAGAACTAAAAGGAATAAAAACACTTAACATACATAAAAAAGGTATATCAAGATACATACCAAGGTAACCAGCAAGAAACAACGATAATTCAAAAGCAGTGTGTGAATAGGTAGAATTTATAAAAAACAGAATTTTTAGGCCAGGCACCATGGCTCGTGCCTGTTAGCTTCAGCTGATGAAGCAGCCAGGGCTAGGGATTGCGGTTTGAGTCCTTCCTGGGGTCCGTAGCGAGACCTAGTTCCAAAAAAATAGCTGGGCGTGGTGGTGCGCTCCTGTAATTCCAGCTACCTGGGAAGTTGAAGTTGGGGATTGTTTGAGTCTTGGTACCCCGGGCAATGAGAGCCTGCAGTTCCATGGGCAAAAATAGCGAGACTTAGTCTCATAAAAAAAAAAAAAATTAAATTTCACACTCAAAAAGTATTGTTTTGAATCTCTATTACTATATGGCAAAATATCCCAAACCGTAGTGTCTTAAAAACTTTATACACTGTTCACCATTTTGTTGGGCATGTTTGTCTTGACCATTCTTATCTGGCCTAGGATTTGTGAATTGGAGTAGATGAGTCAGGAAGATTCTGTTCAAAAAGTTTCATTATGGAAACATCTGTTGCTGTGGTAGGGACAACTGGAACTGGGTACAGAGGGACCCTTCTTCCTCCTCAAGTAACTTGAAATAGTAAGATATCTTGAAATAGTCTCGCTAGCAAGGTAATTGAAGACTTGGAGCTCCAAAAACTAGTATCCTAAATAACAAGATGCAAAAACTGTCTTTCCCATTGGATTTGGCAAAGTGTAACCATGCCATTCTCTCTGATGTTAAGATGTCACAGGCCAGCACTTATTCAAGAATTAGAGTACACAGCAAATTTGTATCAATCTCTTTTCATATTGTATTTCATACTGTTTCATATTGTATCTCTTTTCTCTACATATCATATGTAATCTTTAAAATGCATTTACATATAAATTCAATATCTTTAAAAAGTGTTATTTTATTTAAATGTATCGATCAAATGTACTGCGACCTTATCAAAAACATTAGAAGAAAAATAAATGTGTAATTAGGACCAAACTATGCTACCACTCTTGAGCATCTATTTTTGTCATTAGTTGTTTAGTTTTCTGTCCCTTATCTTTTTGTACTAAGGAAATGGAAAAACCTCCATTTACGGTAAACTAAAGTAGTTTGGCTGGCCAATCACTATAGTCTGGTGAGAATGAGGGTCATATTAAGGAGGGAGTTGGTCACAGACCTTTACAGGCACTTAAGAAACCCTCATGTCAAAGAGGGAGCTGTGGGATTATGGACAGTATTAGTAACTTGTTGACAGAATCATTGTCCATTAAGAAAGGAATAAACTCCATTTTCTTATCATTTTTTCTTTCTTTCTTTCTATTCTGAGTATGTAGTTAAGTTTTTGACCATTGTTTGATAGCTTAATAGAACAGTTTGCAATACTATGGTTTGAAATAAATCTCTATGGAATTTTAAAATACATTGCTGGATGTTTTTACCTAAAGATTTTCACTAAGCAACAAATCTAGGCATTTATTCTGTGGAGAAGAATATCTTGTTCAAATACACACCCGAAAGCCCAAGATAGATTTATAGCAACCACAGGATAAACCTTTTTATTTTAATTAAATGCCACTTAAAATGATTTACATAGCTCCCCGAACATTACCTGGCAGGTAGAAAACATTTAATAAATTCTAAATGAGTAAATTACCCTTAAAGGTCAGAAAATTAAAAACATTCTGAAATACACTTAATATTTTCCCATATAGTTGATAACAACTAATGAAACTGAGCACCTTTAAAAAAATTTAGTGGTTATTTGGATGTCATTTTCATGAAGTGCTTAAAATTCTGCCAAGATTCTTATTATTTATTGGTCTGTATTTTTGCTATTGATATGTAGGAGTTCAGAATACATCTTGAGCAGTGCTTTATGGCCATATTGTATAAATCTTCTATATTCTAATTCATCTTATTTACTTAAAGGTATTTTTAATGAAAAGTTATTTTTAATGTTAGTAATAGCCTAATTTATGAACATTTATATTCTGGTTTCTCTTTCATATTTTAAGAAACCCTTGTCTAATAAAGAAATGTAAAACTATTCTCCAGTGTTACTCTCTGAAAGTTGCATTGTTCAGACTTTTTATACTTTGTTCAGTCCACCTGGTGAATAATATTATATAATATTATATTAGATCAATTTTAGAGTCATACATCAAGCCACATTAGTTAAAAGTTATGAAACAGTAATTGCTCTTTAAGGAAAGGAGTTCTTAAGTAACCCCAGTATTTATGAGGTGTTAGAGCCTAGAGAGAATCCTGGAGTGCCAAAGGCTGCAACATCAGAATTCAACTTGTTTGACATCAGGTCAGTCCTTAGGAGACTATTAATAAGCTATTCTAATAGTATTTATATTTGTAAACACAAAACTTAAAATTTATAGATTTATTATTATACTGTTGGGAAATTGTCAGTTCATTTGGACAATCACAAGGGGGTAGGAGGACTGTGAAAAGTGAAGATTATATAAAGTAACAATCATGAGGGGTAAGAAGGTTAGGAGTAAACATGTCATTTAATTTTTTAACTTCAGTGGACAGTGAATCTGCTGCCAGGTATTATCCTTAGATATTGTAATCAAACCTTACTTCGACTTCCACTCACAGTCTCAAGCTTATCAGCAAGGTGTTTCACTCATTGTATGCAGGGGATCAGTGTTGATAGCAATGCATCAATTCTGAGTTCTTCAGGTCTCCCTGTTCATGCCTCTTGCATGCTCACTGTATGTATAGGGTGATCAAGGGTCCTGTTCTCACTTAGGAGACCAGTGATTACCATCTTTTGTTCTGATTTGCATTCCTTAGTAGATCCACAGTTACATGGCCTAATTTAATCAGATACAATTTGGCTTGGCAAGTCATACTACCCTGGTACTGTTTTTTCCTCTGAGATAAAAAAGAAAGTTTGGAAGGGAGAGGGTGTTTCCCTCTCCCAGTCCCCAATAGAAACCAAACAGAGAAGCTATTAAAACTCCAACCCCTTTTTCTTTTCAGGTTAAATGACAATTTTGACATTTCTTGACAATCTTGTCCATCTTTGACAGCTGAGATGATCCCTGCTGAGATCTTCAGGCTAAGCTGCTATCTCAGGGCCCTACCTTACCTTCAAAGGAAAAACATCATAAATGATAAATGAAAGAGGCAGTTTGACTCATCATCTAAGGACAGTGATAGATAATCTGAAAGCCTATGAATGTATTTTACTTGACATGCTAGCTTAGAATGAAAAATAAAAATAGAAAGCTAATAGCCACTGTCTAAAAATCTCAGGCACTTTCACGTAAAGTCCCTGTTTATGTTTCTAATTCTTAAAATATTTGAAAATACAGTGATCCTGGGACAGAGTTACCACAGTATCCATTTAAGGAAAGCAACAGACTGTAACTGAACTGTGCCTCTTCCCATCATATCAGGCATGTGCTTTCCACATTTCCACAACTGTATCTGACCCATATGCCTGACTTATATTGATTTGTTACTGAGCCATGTTTTGCTTTTCCTAAAATCTCCACTGACTCCAAAGCCAGAGCTATCTTTCACAAACATGTTGGTCCCTGGAAAAACCCTTCCCATGGCTTCCTGTTCCACATAGAAAACAATTCAAATTCCTTATTTATACCTAGAAATCCCTGCATGAGTTTGCGTGAGTCCACTTCTTAGATTTCATCTACCCAGTCTTCCTCTTTCCTTCCTGCTCATACTGAACATTTATTTCTGCTTCTTGAACATGGCAAGGCCATTTCTTAGGATTTTGTGCACTCACTGTTTTTCCTGCCAGAAGTACATATTGAAATGTCAACTACCTTTCTTTCCATGCATCTCTACTCCAATAGCATCACCTCAGAGTCTTTATTATCCATATTCTAAATCTATTGTAAAAATCATCCTTCTGACACACAAATATTCTTATCATTAAACTTGAAATCCTTTAATTAGTTCCACTAACCACAACATAACACTCAAACAGTTTAACATGATCTAGAAGGCCTCTCAAATTCAGATTCAATATATATTTGTATCATTATTTTTCAATGCCCTTTTCTGAACATCATGCAGCACCATAAGCTGACATTTCCCAGTTAGTTCAGCAAAAGCAATTCTCTATCCGGTATTTGTGTTCACCCCCATCTTACTCAACTTTCCCTTTCTCTATGAGAATCTAACTCAAATTATCACACCCTGTCAAAATGAGCTAGAATGTCTTTAACCTGCTTTTGTGCAAAAGTAACATTTTCACAGACATTTTGCTTTGCCTTTCAATTTTTTAAATTTTATTGAGATGAAATTGATAAATAATATTGCCTTAATATAAGAAGAAGACAAAAATGTGATATATGTATTACAAAATCATAACTTTGGTTAAGTATAGTAAAAATAACTATCTCCTTGCCTACTAACAGTCATTTCTAATTGGTAGATTCATATGTCACTTTTAATAAAACAAAACTTGAAAGAAAAAACATTTAAAAGTTATGCTTTTCCTTAGGAGAAGTTTATAAATGATTGCACATTTTAGATATTTTACAAAATATTAATGTGTTGTATAGTGTTTTTTCATTAAACTTAAGGTCTTTGATTTTGAAAAAAGAAAAAAGTCAATAGCATTTGCATTTTGACTTATTTTACAACAAAACTTCTCTACTTTAAGAAAAGAACTCTAAAGTGATGACTAACAGTACAAATATTGGAGTTAGAACTCCTACAATTGAAACTCAGTGTATATGGTAACTATGCCATCTTGAAATGTCAGACAAGTTAATATTCTCAGTGCCTCAGCCTCATCATTTTAAAAATAGGGATGAAAATGAACATTATCTTTTACAGTTATTTGGAGGATCAAATGAATCAATCTACTTAAAATATTTAGAATATTTTTTTGGAATTAGGTAAGAGATGAATAAAGGATAGTTATTTTATTAAGATTAGTGGATCATGTGGGCACTGCTTTAAGGTTTTTTATGTCAATTCTCTAGTAACAATTGTTTTTCTAAGGTACTGTGTTAAAACATAGAATACAGTAGCACAGATGTGGCTTTTTTCAGGACCTGATTTTATGTGGATACCTCATTTGGGAAATTAAGATACATCTAAACATGAACTTAAAGAAAAAAAGCTTCTTGCTTATAATATAAAAAATAATTTTATTTTAACAAAATCAATTGTTGATAATAAAGATGATCAAGAGATAGATATATAATATCTAGGGCACAATACTTGAAATATGTAGCACAATGTTCTGAAACTTGTAGTTCCAGGAAACAATTTTAATTTTTGGAAATGTCGAAGTTTTAAATGATATGTTCTGAAAGAATAGATGTAACTTTTTAAGTTTTTTTTTATATTTAACTCAAGGAAGTATGAAAATTTTAAATTTCTATGTGACAAAGGGGAGACATAAATTTATTTATAGATTATATATCTAAACAATATTATATATATAAATATAATGAGACATCTTTTCCTCACAAACAGAGCACAGAATTAGCAATATTATGAGTTCTCCTAAACAGGTTATGCCCTAGAAGGCTGGTACTAGCAATGGCAAAACAGTTCCTGTGGAAGATAAATGATTGCCTTACAAAGGAGTTGTCAGAGTTAAATGATACTTGACTTGGGACGATTATGATTCTTCTCTAAGCCTTGCCTTCTCTGTCAAAATAATGGCCAGAGTCATTGGGGATTGACAGAGTCAGTTTAACAATCTGGTTCTGACTGTTTATGTTGATTATTATATTGGCTATTATATTTTATTGTTAATAGCATGAACACATACACACAATAGCATGCCACTATTATTATTACTATTACTGCTTTTTAAATAAATTTTTACTGAGTTATCATTGATTTATCAGACTGTATGTTTTGCAAGTACAGCTTTCACCTTGTTGTATGTATGTACCTCACCCATCACTCCAGCATTATTCAGACTATTAAATTGACCTTCTCTGCCCATTCCTTGCACCTCTTCATTATCACCTCTGGTAACCATATCCTTTTCTGAGTTTAATATTTGCTGTTTTATTAAATGATTTGTTTTGTTTACTGACAATGTAGATCATATTTTAAAGGTCAGAGATAAGGATATTGGTAAAAGTTAAGCTCTACTAGTGAAGAGCTATATAATTACTTTTTTGTTTATTGCTTTAATGTAATTTTGAATAAAAATGATATATATCTAATGCGTACAACATGTTTTGATATACATTGAGAAGTGATTGTGAAAATTATGGTGAGTAGCATATATATGTTTTCACCGTCATTCTTTTTTTTGGGGGGAGGGCAGTTTGGTGATACCACTAAAATGTATTCTTATCAAGCTTCCCAGACTAACACAATATTCCTAACAATGATCCATGTTGCATATTAAATTTCCAGACTTATTGATCCAACTTCAAATTATTGTTTTAATATTACAGTTACCATTGTTCTTTTTAGTTTCTTAATAATTGATGCCTGCTTTCACCATCTTATGTCTCAGTTCAGTAGCAAGTGATTTTTTTTTTGTTTGATGATACATGTGAAATTATAGTTTATGGTGTTACAACATATACTCAACATCATTGCATCTGTTCTTCAAAGTGACTGACATTAATTCTACAAATATGTACCCTTCATATATATTAGTCATGTATATCTCATTCCACATTTTGTACATGTAATCTATTACTCAGTTTATTAGGGAAAATTTTGTACAACTATATTATTTGATGAAATTTGTCCACGTAATTCCAAGAACAATTAGGGATAAATTGATGTGGTAAAGAATGAAGAAATTCCATTTTTGCTGGAGAGTCTCTTCGTTTTTAAGAACAACATTATCCAATTTCTATCTATCTTTATATTTTCTAAAGTAACTCAATATTTGCCAACACTTAATTTCACATTGTAGAATATGAGACATTCTAATTAATATGACCTTTTAAATTTTAGACTTACTATAATTCACTTTATACATACAGATTTATTATAGATCTACTATAACAAATTATAGTAATCAGAGATTACTAGAAAAGTATTAGCCTCTACATCCACTCAGACTTTCTGAATTAATGGCAGCATTTCTTCCATTTGATAAGGCTTGTATTTTATTCTGTAAGCATCAAATATAGCTAGCATCAAATCTCTATAAAGAGAGAGATCTGGGAGTCAAGAAAAGTGATATCTTTCAAAAGAGAAATAAGATTAGAATCTGGGTGAAGTGTAAGAACAACCAAGAAAAAGAATCTAATTTGTGAAAACTATTAAATATGCATAACTATTTCACTTTGAAAAATTGCCTCAGCAAAATACAGGTTTTTAAAAATTTAAGTCCATGCCTTCCTTATAAAAGGGTAAGGATTTTCTCATAGTTTTCTATTCATTTATATAAAATTGAATTGAGAAATAAACATATTGAAGTATAAGAAAAAATACCCATAAACAAAATAATTCACAGTAGCCCAACCCCCTAGCCATTACATTAAAAGATACCCAATCTGGCCGGGCATGGTGGCACATGTCTGTAAGTGGTAGCCGAGGAAGCCACGGCCGGGCCAGGGATCGCGGTTCGAGACCCGCCGGGTCACGTAGTGAGACCTCGTTCCAAAAAAAAGCATTCGTTGGGCATCGTGGTGCATGCCTGTAATCCCAGCTACCTGGGAAGCTGAGGCAGGGGATTGCTTGAGTCTGTGGTACACAGGCAACGTGAGCCTGCAGTTCCACAGGCAAAAATAGCGAGACTTAGTCTCAAAAAAAAAAAAATCTACTTGTTTTTCGTAATTTGTTTGGTATCAAGCAAAAGAAAAGGCAAATATTAGTGAAAAAATAAACAAAAGACTTGAGGAAAAGCCAAAACAAACTAAGCACCAAACTGAAGTGCACAACTTTGAGCAGGAGGGAAAAGGGGGGGGGGGGAAGAGGGGGTAAACCCCTGGGATTTCAATGTTGTGAAATTAATATATAAATAAATTAAAAATTAAATACTGCACAGATTTTTTTTTTTTAAGAGACAAAGATTTGTATCTGCAGCCTCCTATATTACCTACACAGGGGTTATGTCTTTTAGAAGGGATCTACCTAAACTGATTAACAGGTTAAACTTGATTCACTAAGGCAACAGTTTGGAAAAAAAAAAACAAAAAACTGATAAAATGTTTGACTTTTGTCATTCACAAAAATCTATGTAATAGTGTTACACTTCCTAATTATACACATTTTAGTGTATTTTTCAATTCTTAGATAATACCAAAACTAAATTAAAAATTGTTAGAACAGATGTTAGCAAGGTTTTGAAATCAGACTGTCAACTATCTCTTTTTTTACTTGCATAGCAGTAACTTCATGAACAAGCAAAATACACTTGATGAATGGTCAACTCCCATGAACAACACAAACTTCTCTCTAGCAAAAATAACTCTATTTTCACCCACTAGCAATATTGCAAAATACTTTAAAACGTTTTGGAGAAAACTAACATTTATTATATTGCAAAAGTTAAAATTATGATACATAGAAATATTTCCATCATTTAAATGCATATGCAATTATCACAAAAAAAAGCATTAGTGGATCTAGTTCATTGTAAAAGAAGGGCTGGTTGTTTGTTTATACTTGGCAAGGATGAAACTCTGAAAAAAAATCTATATAACAGGAGGCAAAAAAACCTGTAATCTCATGAGAATAAAGTGTTAGTAACATAAAAAAAATGAAAAGTCAAATATATGGATATGAAATAGATTTGAGACTAATTTGTATATATGAATAAAAGATTGAGAAGCTCAAATATAATTTAATCTTTATACTAAAATCAAAATGCCTTAAAGTAATCTTATAAAAAAATTTATAGAGGAACAGCATTTCTTCAGCCTATAATTTTCCCTAGTTCTGAACAATCTAGGTATGTGTTGCTGTCCCTGAAACTTATGGGACTAGCTTTGTACCACTGCTTCCTGTGCATTCAATAGGTCATACAAGGTTATGCGTGGAACCCTGTCTGATGCTCTCAGAACACAGCAATGCCAAGTGCATCCTATGAAGTGCCAAAAATATTGTCAATATCAGTCTGAAATCTGTAGACTTTTGTGTATAAATAATGTCAAATTAAAACTTCAAAATAAAGAATCAAATATGAAGAGAATGCAAGTGAAGTCCTGTTTGCTTTGAATTACTCAAATCTTAGGAAAATAATTCCAATCCCCACTTGGTTATCTATTGTTATAAATCATACTATTGGTGAGCTGGGGTTCTGGGTGTATATGACAATTAAAGATGCTTGAAATGACAAGGACTTGGTCATCTCTTCTGATTGAATAAACTACTGCAGATAAGGGGACTTAGAAGTATGTATAAAACTTGCCTTAAGCTCAATTTTGTGTTTTCTTGGTAAATTATGGCCATTTGTATGCACAGATCCACACACCCCTTTACACAACAGTACTTTAGTAAATATCTATTGTGTGCCTCTGTATTATAGGTATAATTCTAGGTTTTTCTTATGGAAAAATATGAATAAGGTGTTGCCATATAGAAATTCACAGCTTAGCTACTACTTTATTCCACAAGTTAAATACTTGAAGTAACCAGGGTTCAAATGATTTTATAATAAATAAATTTTAATCCAATTGAGATCCTCATTATATGGAAAACTGATTAATAGTTTGGATTTTGTAATATTACTGATGCATAGTTGCAAGTGCAATTGTATATATTTACGGTATACAACATGATGATTTGATTTGTATATATTGTGAAATTATTGTCACAATCAAGGTAATCAACACATCATCAGTCCACATAGCTGTAATATTTTTTTGTGGCCATGAGAACAAATGAGTAATACTCTTAGCAATTTCCAATATACAATATAGTATTAGCTAAAATAATCATGCTACAGGTTAGATCCTCAAAACTTATTCATCCAATAATTTTGTATCCTTTGAACAACTTCTCCAACTCCCAGTCTTAGCATTCATCATTTATTATTTCATTGAGTACAATTTTTATAATCCACACATAAAATAATTTGTTTTCCTCTGTCTGACTTATTTCATTTGACATACTGCCTTTCATTTTCATCCATGTTCTTGGAGATGCCAAAATGCTATTTTAATAGCTGACTAACACTCCATTATTATTATATTCTATATTATAGAATAGATCTTATTAGATATTTAGTGATAGAACCTACATTATTTTTTAAAAATAATGAGTACTGTCTAATATTTGAGACTGGCATGTCATTATTTTATATTTAAGGGAGTCAAGATGAATTCACATATAATATTTATTCAATAAACAGTTTTTATTCTGTGTTAGGAATTCATAAGTAGGTTGAGGCTTCACATGAATTTTTGAATAGAAAATTGAAAGCCTCACTCAAATAAGAGTAATCCAATTCACATAGTCAACTGACTTTAATAGAGAGAAATTCTGTCTCATCCTATCTCTACATTTTTGTAAATACACTGTGAATGGAAAAGTACATGAAAAGCTAGGCACCCCAGAAAGCTCTCCTAGGAGTACTTTATCTCTCTATACTCTACGACAATTTAATGTCAGAGCAAAAATCTAATTTTTACTTCAGACCTCAGTTCCTTTGGAGCCATTATTTGCTAGAACATGAGCAATTTTTGCTGTGTGCTTTTTTCTTCAAAATAATGTCAACTATACTGAAAAGTTTTAAGAACAGGAAAAAAAGAGAATTTTCCTGAACCATTTCAGAGTAAAATGAAAATTTCTGCCCTATTACTCTTGAACATTCACTGCATATTTCCTACAAAAGTGGATTTTTTTTTATATAGTCAACAAAAACATCAAA
>PVHY01003864.1:85495-101679 GCA_004024945.1 Uropsilus gracilis
TTTTTTTTTTTTTTTTTTTTTTTTTTTTTTTTTTTTTTTTTTTTTGGTCTTTGTTTTTTATTTTTCTACAGCTAAACATTGAGGAATAGTATTTGGAGTCATATGGTAGATGTGTTTTTCATATTTTGAAAAACCTCCAGTTTCCCATATAAACTGGATCAGTCTACATTCTCACCAACAGTGTAAGAGGGTTCCTTTTACCCTCATCAAAATGTACTGTTTCTATTTTGTTTGTTTTATTTTGTTTTGCTGTTTTTCTTGATAAGGGCCATATCACTGGAGTGAACCTAGTGGTTTTGATTTGTATTTTCCTGACAAATGATGTTGAACCTCTTCTTACACGTTTGTGAGTCATTTGTATGTGTTCCTAGGAGAAGTGTCTATAGAAGACCTCTGCATATTTTTTGGCTTTTGGTTCTTTATATTAAGTTGGATGAGTTGTCTGTAGATCTTGGATATAAGGCCTTTATCATATGTATGAGGCACAAATATTTTCTTCCATTCAGTAACAGTCTTGCTTTAATTTTATTCCTGTGAAAATAGTTTTTACTTTGATATAGTTCTATTTATTTACTTTTGCTTATACTTTCCTTCTTAGAGTTGAGTAGTACCCAGAGAAATTCCTGAAGCCAATTTTGTGGACTATTTGACTCTGTTTTCTTCTATGTGTTAAATGGATTCTGGTTTTATATCCAAATCGTTAATTCATTTTGAGTTACTTTTTTTGTGCATGGTCAACAGAGTTGTCTAGTTTCATTCTTCTACAAGTGGCTGACCAGTTTTCCAAACACCATTTGTTGAAGAGAATTTCGTATCTCCATTATATACTCCTGGCTCTTTTGCCATAGATTAACTGCCCATTTAATGTGGGTTTATATTTGGGCTCTCGGTTCTATTCTATTGATATGTGTCCAATACCATATTGATTGATTTTTTTTTTTTTTTGAGACTAGGTCTCACTATTTTTGCCCGTGGAACCACAGTGTTCGGGGTACCACAGATTCAAGCAATCCCCAGCCTCAATTTCCCACTTAGCTGGGATGTGCCACCACAACCAGATATTTTTTGGAACTAGGTCTTTCTAAGTTGCCCCAAGCAGCACTCAAACCATGATCCCCAGTTCAGCTGCAGCTTCCTAGACTACCGCCTACAGGCATGCACCACCATGCCCACTCTTGATTGATTTTATCCAATACCATGTTTTTTTTTTTTTTTTAATACCATGGTCTAGTAATACATTTTGAGGTCTGAAAGAATGACACTTCAATTCCACTTCTTTCTTGTCAAAACAACTTTTAGTATTTGCGGAGCTTAGAAACAAACTATCTCATGACAGATGACTGGATTAAGAAAATATGGTATCTATTGGGTATCATTGGGATGCTATTCAATTATTAAAAAAGAATGGAATTCTACCATTTAGAAAAATGTAGATGGAATTGTAGAGGATTATGCTAAGTGAAATAAACCAGAGGGAGAAAGATCAATAATTGGAAGATCTCACTTATATGTGGAATAGAGAAGTTAACTAATGACTAAAAACCAATGCAAAGTCTAGAAATGACTGAATAATTGCTATAAGGGGAAGGTAAGAAAAGGAACAAAGTGGAGAGGAAGTCCAAAATAGAGGAATATAAATCTCTAGGGTGGGTAGGGTGTGGTGATGCACATCTGAGGAAGTATGAAGCAGTACAAAGTGATATAAAGTGATGTTATCACAAATAAATCCATCAATAAATGGTGACAAAAAAATAAATGATTTTAAACTGAGGTGATTTAATAAATTTAAGATTCAGAAGTTAAGTGTAAGCAATTCACCAAAAATAGAGTAAAAGACAAGGAATTAGGAAAACAAAGATAAAAAAGTTAGAGAACCATCTTGGACAGCACAATATTAAAATATCTTACTGAGGGAAATTTCATGGAAGGTAGTGGAACTTCCAATTAAAGTTAAGTGACATCATAAAGTAATACCAATGAGAAAATTTTCATATACCCTTTGAAATAAAACAAAATTCAGTGTGCTTATAAAGCAAAATCTTACATAGTCAGTAGCTGTCACCAAACTTCTTAACATGTATACTGGAAACAGAAATGAGATAGACCATGTAAGAATATAATCTCAACCATTTTCACTACAGGAACATCTATATTGTTCCAAGGGGTAGATCGTTGTCTTGTCAAACATGAAATAGATTTGTCAGTTATAATTAAAGATGCCCCACCATCCCACCACACCATATCATTAAGCAGGAAGTGGGTAATATCAAATATCAAATCATACTCAAACCTGCTTTTTTCTCTTAAATCTGCAAAGTATAAGCCTTCAAAATTATTTTTTAAAGAATTTATTTATATATAAATTTCACAGCTTTGTGATCTCTGGGGTTCACTCCCCCAACTGTTCCCACCCTGACCAATACCCCTCCCCCAAGTTGTGTTCTTTAATTTGATTGTTGGCTTGTTTTGACTTTTCTTCATGTAAGCCTTCAAAATTAAAATAAAAAAACCCTTCCTTTAACAACTTTCATATCATAGTATATGTAGTATATGTTGTAATATATCATATCTCCTTACAGAAAAATGACTTTAATTTTTCCAAACATGTATACTGCAAATACAAGTTTTCTTCATGTCCCACACCTTTCAACATGAGACATGTATTCCTTGTTCTCTCACTGTTGGATAGTCAATGTCCCATTATCAACTTCTTGATAATGGTGTTCTTGCTTTCTGTAGGAGTCACACACTAGTCCACTGAGTCCCTCACTGCAGTAAGTACATGTTAAACAAGATTCAAGGGATACCCACTTGTGAACCCTTCAATGTTTGAAGTTAATAATAGTGTCCTTGACCCTTTCAGTGAGTGTAAGTTAGTCACATAGCTCTGGAGAGTTCTTGTAGAAGATAAAATACATAGAATATCTAACATTCTTATTAATATTTAAAGGTACTTCATACAGCATCAAACTAGTACAAAGCATTAAAAAACAAACTAAATAGGCCATTATTAATACAGGAGAAAATGAAATGCTGGAAATAAAGATAAAACAACCCTTGCATAGTATAGAGGTGAGCTATGAACGCTTTCATTTAGTCATGATATGATAAACATGAATATTCATTTAATCAAAATTATGACAAACTATCTCAAGAGTATTGGAACTCAAAAGTGTGCACATGTGTGATAGGGCATGGAAAATAAAAAATAGCTGAACTCTTCATTCTCTATAATGGGGAGTCAATAGGTAAAATATATTAATTAAAAAAATCAAGAATTATCAATATAAGAATGTTATTTAGAAATATGGAGAGATCTTAGAAAATATAAGCTAATGGAATTAAAATGTGTTTGCATCTGTGCAACAGGAAATTTTCTAGGGGAAAAAGCACAGGAAATATTTAAATTATATGTGTATGGAAGTTTAATTAAAAACTAGATTGAAAAATAGTATACTATATATTTAAATCTAATGGTTTAGAAGTAGAAATGGAAACCTAAAAGAGATGTGAGGATCTTTATCCAGAGAGGCCTTGGGAGGTGGGGAGAGCAAATACATAGCGTAATTGTTCCTAGTGACTACAACTATGGAACAAAGAAAATCCCAGAATGCCCAAATTGCAAGATTATGAGTCCCAGTCATTTGTCATGAAAAGACAAACACACAAAGAAACAGAGTGAACAGAATAGCTTTCAGGGTATTGTATTGCAAAATCTGGGCATTGTGTCCCAAAATATATACAACTTATATACCAATTATAAAGATAGACTTTATACTGTGCTTGAACCATTTTCCCAACTATTTGTTCTTTTACATTCTTTATGCTAAAACTGACATTCCCCCCATCTATCAACCGTAGCCAAGTGAGATAGACCTTAAGTTTATGCATACTCACCTATGTGTGCGTGAGAAAGGTTTAAATGAATTCTTGAAACATATTTACTAAATTATTATATATACTACATCCCTACCTAAAAGTGAGAAATGTAACACAACCATTCAAAACAAGTTCATTACGTAGACAGCTTGTAAGAGCCTTCACTGTAGTTATAGGGTTTGTACTGTCACTTCACAAATTCCTCCACCAAAAGGTAGCATGTATTTCCTACACTTTAATTCTGAGTTTAGTCACATATTCTTATAGCCAATGAAGTTTTAGCATATATAACTAAACAGAGATTTGAAAGGCTTTACTTGCATAACTGAGTATGGAAGTATATCTCGCCTGAACTGTTATGAGATCATACACAGCAAGCCCATTAGAAGATGGCAAACAGGAAATCTGTCTTCTCTTTTTCCCATACAGCAACTAAACAAATACATCAGGATCCACATTCAACCTACAAGAACCCACCAGTGAAGACTGGCCTAAATCACTAACTCACACACATGAATCAAAGACTAAATGTATCAAATTACTGCCATTCAGAATGGTATATTATGCAGGTCATTTTAACAATAGATAACTGAGTCCTCTTTTTGATGACATTCATATCACCTAAAATGCATAAGAATATTTAACTTTAGAAACAATATTTTTAAACATACTACATAAAAATATCATGGAATATTGTCTTTAAACACATTACATTTGAAATTAATATTTAGTCATATTTTAACCCAATCATAGCATGCTTACTACAAAAACTAAACAGACACTTCTTCAAAGAATACACATAGATGGTCAAAAGGTGTATGCAGGCTGGGCATGGTGGCACATGCCTTTAAGCGGCAGCCTAGGAAGCCATGACCAGGGCCAGGGATCGCTGTTCAAGTCCCTCTGGGGGCACGTAGTGAGACCTAGTTCCAAAAAAATATAGCTGCGTGTGGTGGTGTGTACCTGTAATCCCAGCTACCTGAGAAGCTGAGGCTGGGGATTGCTTGAGTCCCTGGTACCCCGGGCAATGTGGGCCTGCGGTTCCACAGGCAAAAATAGTGAGACCTAGTCTAAAAAAAAAAGGTATATGCAAAAATGTTCATAATCACATATCATCAGGGAAATGTAAATAAAAACCATCATGAGATATTACGTTATACCAGGCTTATGTTTAAAAGACCAGAAATAATAACTGCTGGTGCTTTTTCTCTAAAAAAGGAACCTCTTATGTTGTCAGTGGAAATATAGACTAGTCTGGGTTCTATGGAAAGCAGTGTGGAGGTTCCACAAAAGACTGAAAATGGATCTTCCATCCATAAGACCAAGCAATTACACTCCTAGATCTCTACCCAAGAACACAAAACACTAATGCCAAAGGAAACTTGCAATCATATGTTTACTGCAGCTCTATTTACAATACCTACGATATGGAAACAACCTAAGTAAAACTATGGTACTACATTAATTTTTTTTTAATAAAAGTAATTATTGGAGGTTTAAATTCTTCATATGAAGCAAAACAAATTTCAAAATGCATATGTGAATAAATTGTACTCTATTAGTTGTTTGAAATTTACCTCCCCTGGTAAAAGCAGTTCTATTTTTAGTAAGTTCCCCATAAATGTCAGAAATATTTGGGTGAAAGTGGACAATCATGTCTTAATAAGTCTAAAACATTCTTCAAAGTTTTATGACATTGGGCAAAGAGTCTGTTAACAGCAAACTCCAATCACACAAAAACCTTGATTGATGACATTTGAGAAGAATTGTCTTCGGTCCAGAAAATCCAGTTTGTTTGTTTTTTTGTTTTTCACAGCCCTTTTATTTGTCTTGTTCTATTGCCTCATCCATTCTACTTCAAGACTATTACATAAATTCTCTCTCTTTCCAAGCCTTCTTTCCAATAAAAATCACCTTTCTCATTTGACTTCCAGGGCATTGTACAACTACTGCAGTTTTATATTCATATACCAACTCATCAC
Organism: Uropsilus gracilis; assembly: GCA_004024945.1. Lineage (NCBI taxonomy): Eukaryota > Metazoa > Chordata > Mammalia > Eulipotyphla > Talpidae > Uropsilus > Uropsilus gracilis. The sequence continues at coordinate 91,357 of PVHY01003864.1, forward strand.
TTTGAACTGGGAAAATATTTTAATCTAAGTATTAGAAAATCTAAGTATTAGAAAAGTTCAAACAAACCAGGTAAACATCTTTAAAAATAATCATTTTAAAAAATGGCAGAGGTTTACAATATATTTTGTTGAAAAGCAACCTTAACAAAAGTGACACAAAAAAGTTTGGAAGCCCAAAATAAGTTTCTATGGAGAACAATTTACAGAAGAATTTTTTTACCCCATAAAGGTAAAATATGAAAAGTAGAGTAAAATGTAAGAAATATAAAACATTTAGCAAGCCTTATATGGCTCTATATAAGTTATCTCCTTCAGTCAAAAATAAAAATAAAAATACTCAGTTAACAAATATAAAGCTAATAGGATGAAGAAAATAATGATTCTCTTCAAAGGAAATCCAAGAACAAGAATGATGGTGCAGGAGATGATTATTATGAACATGATGATAGTGGCTATTGAGTCATGTCCAAAACACAGAGAAAGACAAGAAAGGAAATAATCTAAATGTGACTTTAGGATAGTTTTATAGATATTATTTTTAAATATGTCTAATTCCTTAGTTGTGTTGCCCTTAGTAGACTGAAGAGCAAGTTTAGGTATATGTAATACTGTAGAATGTATGCATTCCAAAAGAAAACTTGAATTAGCTTTAAACTATCAGAAAAGATTTATATTAAATACAGTAAAACAAAATATGGCCAAAAAAGGAAAATAATATATGCAAGGAAGGTAAAACAAAGTTAATAGGAAACCAAAAGAAAATTGTTTATTTGTTTATAATTTGGGATAGGAAAGTATTAAAATCAAACACCAAATATAATACAAGCACACAAATGGGACTTTTAGAAGTTTTGTTGTTATAGAAGCTTCACAAATTATTCTCTACAAATTATTTCCCACAAATTTATTGCTTATTTTTCTGTTGTGAGTTTTAGTAGTAAGTTAATATAAAGGATCTAGAGCATCTGAGAAATATTTTACAAAAATCAGAAATATTTACAAAAATCAGGGCAAATGATACAATAGCTAATTATATCCTATATGAAAATGAAAGTAAGTTTGATAATTGACACACTAAAAAATAGATTGTCAATCTGATCCTCAATATAGCAATCAAAACTTATTTTTATGAATATGCTATTTTTAATAATGGTTTTACAAAATTTCTATTGAGCTAGAATTTATTGTACTTTTTTTATTTTAAAGGTTATGTAGTCTCAATGAATGATTGCAGTCTTACAGTGAAAATATTTGATTATAGGCAACAAAAACATCTGATTATATTTTTTCCAATAGTCACTTTGTAATAGAGACAAATCATGCAAATTATGTGGCTTTTTTTTTAACTTTTAAGTTTAATGATTACAATATACTAACATGCAATTTCATATTGAGTGCTTAATATACCATTGCTGATACTATGCTAGTTCACATTTATATTCCTGATGAAATCCTTACAAGAATATTCTAGAACATTTTTATCCCATTTTGAGATAACTAAACTGAGTCAAAGAAACAAATTGCACAAAAGCATATAAATGTGTTTACACGTATATTCCAGCTTGTCTTCTCCATTATGGATGCTGTAGGCATGAGTAGTTAGACATGTTAATTGCTCACATGATATAATGTGAGGTAAGTTAGCATTTCCTTTCAGTAACCATTGACTTTTTTTAAATTTTTACTAAACTAGGGGTGTATTACTTTGGAGTTTCAATTATTATTAGAATAATAATGGGGTGAGTGAATCACTAAATATATAATTGATAATAGAGTAAGACAGGAATAAGAAACAAGATATCAGAAAACAAAATTAAGCACAAAAATTTAGATAACTTCTAAAAACAAATTCTATCTACTTCACAATTTCAAGAGTTGGGCAATAGAAGACAGTTGCAGTTACTTTTTTTCAATCTGAAATCTCAAGTAGGAAAACAAACTGAAGATTTCAAAACTCAAATGTAATTATTTAGACCTCAGAGTAGAGTAGATAGAGTTATAGAAACCCATTTGGTTTCTAAGAAATATTGTAAGGAGAAATGTTAGCAAATCAGAAGTTAAGAAGCTAATATAAGCTGTTGGTTTGTTTCAGGAAAACTGAAAAGCACCAGCAGCCATTCAGCTGCCAGAAGTATTTTCTCTATTTCAGAGGCGTCTAGAAGAAATGAATGACAAGAAGAAAACAGAAACAGTTCCTACTGAGCTCAGTACCTGTTCCCCCTTCCCCAGTGAGCACCAGACGATCAGTGCTAGTAGGGATCTAGAGATGAAATACCTTTCCATCTCAGATCAGAGGGGAAACTTGACTTCATTCTGAGACTAGAATGATTCAAATGGTAATTAGTATTATTGGCATTCACTAAAAATGAATTCTGTCATACTCTTTGAATGTCTCAAAGGACCAAAAGCAGAGTTCTAATGGAGTGAGAAAAACACCTTCATAGAAAAATATTGATCAGTAATAGAAATATGAATCAATAATATCTCATGTAATTAACTTATTTAAATAATCAAATGAGATAATTAATAATTAATGATTATCTCATTTGGGCACAGATTTTATACTTTGTTTTACAAAAGTTTACATATAAAGAACTGAGAATAAGAGAAAGTATATGGCATAGTTAAAAGAATATGTAGATTAAGTGGAAATAATTAAACCTTTGAACTTTATTGACCAGTATTATTTTGACAAGGTTCAACTCTCTGATAATGGTCTTCTAAGTTACATTTAAAGACAAATCTCTTTCTCTTCCTTTTGGTATCTCTTGCACTCAGTAATTATTTATAGATACAACATGAATAATTGACTATACATACATCTAGAAACCAATATGCACATTTTTCTAGAAATGAATAAGTTAATCTTACATTGCTATTATTTAAAAGTGCAACATAAAATAATTCTGTACCTGAATTTCATCATGATAAAATGAGAGGGGAATCTCTAGATTAAAACTTCCTTGAATATCTAATTGAAAAAGTGCTAATTATGAGTAAGATTATGAATTTTGAAAATTTCCCTTGAAACATGCTTACTAAAAGAATTTATTAGGCCAGGATGACTGTGGACATGCTAATAGGTGTTCTTACAAAATACAGAACAAAACACAGCTAAATCAAAGGATACATTAAAAACTCATTCCATAGAGATGCCTCAAAAAACAGACTTGTTCACTAAATTGTCTGAAAATATAATCTTAGAACAAAGTTCAGTTGTAAGATATTAACCAGTGTGATCAATGTGGTAAATTTATGATAAAATAATAAAAACAAAGGCTCCAAACATTTGAGTGGTGGAGCGGACTGGACAATTCACTATGGCAAGAGTCAAGAGGGGTGCACTCTGTCCCACATGCGAAGCTATAGACACTGGCACTGTTGAAGAAGCTCTGGACTGCAGGAGAGATGCTTCATTCTGGACAAATCCTTGGTCTTCCAAGACCTTAGATTCTTTATCTGTGCAATAAAAATTCATTAAGACTCCTGAACCTTTTAGGATTATAGCGCTTTTGGAGAATCTGGTAAAAAATAATGCACACACACCAAATATGTGTGATGTATATAAAATCTTTAATATTCCAACCCCTTAGTGCCAAGGATTCCAAAAAGTGATCTTTATGGTTCTTACCAGCCTTCCCAACCTTTAATTGTTTTATTGTTCTCTTACTAATGCAAAAGAAGATATTTTTCTCAGAACTAAAATTACGATTATTTCTAGAGTTAAGATAGAATAACTAAGTAATAAAAACTGATTCTTTGGTACTATAAATGTAGCTGTGTGTGGTTTTGCCTGTGAATAAGCATACATATTCACAACTGCCTTTTCCAACTACAACCAGGTTTTCATGGCTTTTACTTTCCATATCATTTTATTAGCAACTCTGTCATTATTAGGACAATTCTCTGTGGGAAGATCAAAATGGCTAAATCACTGGTTTCAGACTGACTCATAATTTCTGGACATTTCAAAGGCATTGCATTTTTTTTTTTTGAGAAAATAGTGGTATAAGGGAAGCTACTGTGTTTTCTGTTAATTCCAGGGAAACAGGCTTTGTTACTCTGCTCTCAGATCACCACAAACACCACACTTCTGTGCCAGTACAGATTCTAGCATATGACAACAGCAAGGAGTAGGAGTGAGAGAGAAAGCTACATATGTTATGTGCAATATCCCTCTTCAGGGTTAAAAAGTTCACAGAACCAACCTGGATTTTGAATCACCTTTCTAGATCATTTTCATGTATCCAGAACCCAAACTACCACTCTAAGGGGGGAAATCCAAGCTGTTTTACATTCTCATAAAAAGTGTTAGGATTGCTTTTTTTTTTGTTCTTATATCAACACAAAGCCAAACTATATGCTCTTTGTCCTATTTTCATAGGGGAGATGGGGAGAGGGGTAGGCCACAGGGATTAAGATGTTTCATAGGTGATAAGGTGGTGGGAGAACCCCAGGGTAGACAATTATGTGAAAAATATGTGCATGTATAAATACATATGCACACTTATACATGTGCAATCAAATTAAAAAATAAAAATTATAAAATAAAATATCTTCAAATTTTGTCAGATTAAAAGAATTATTTATTAAAATTGAAAATAAGTTCTTGTAATATAATCTCTTGTAGAAGTTTTTATAAGCAAGCAAGTTGCTCAGGGTTTGGTTCACTTAAAAGGGTAATAATTGGGTTGTACACTCTATCTTACATGATTATTTCAAAATGATATGTAAATAGATTTTCTGATATCAAAATATTTATTAGTATTGTCATTCTTAAATTTCATGGTTAAATAATATCTTCATATAATAAAAGGCGAGTACTCACTACAAAAGTTGTCTTGGTAACATACTCTCTAGGGTCTTTTTTTATATGAATCATGAAACAAATTAAAAGTTAAATATGACTTTTATTTACCTGATAGGGCGTCAAATCCTTAAGATAATCATATGTTTTTGTAATGCCCTCTCTTCTTTTTTTCATTTTTAAGTCAAATTGAAAGGTACTAGACAAAACCATTTTTCAGATCTTGCTACCAAGGCTTCCCTTTTTGGACAAGGATACAGGGATAAACAATGAATAATGTATGCAATATCTTTTTGATTTGGGGTACAAAGTGTTCTAGTAAAACCTGAATTTATGATTATTTATGGGACATCCTGAATGCCATCAAATATTAGGAACTCTCAAGCACTCAAGACCTTCTAAATATATGCAGTGTTGCAAACCAATGTTAAATAATAAGAAAATTTTAAAAAATATAATTAGAAACAGTATATTGAGAATAGCAGTATTTTTCAATAGTATGATTGTGGAAATTTAAGGTTTCAAAACAGGTTCTGTTCTATTCATAGTCTTCATTCTCCTCCCCAATTATTTCCTGCCAATATCAAGTTGCACGGCTGCTTAAAGAGGGAAAATATAACTTGTGAGTGAGGACTTTGGAAAATACTGTAATTGTATTTCTGAAAAAAAATAGTAAAATTCTCTATGACACAACTTAACTTTGGTCAAGATATTGTTTGACTCTGGTGAAATAAAGGATACACTAAAGTGAAAGAATATCTTAAACTCACTACACAAGTATTCTGTCTTAGTTACAACATGCTATATTTTCTTAATCCTAGGGTCATTCCCATTGGAATAGGGTTAGACTGATTCAGGATAGATTGAAAAGAAGGCCACAAGTTCTTTCCAATTTTATCCAAATGAGAACCTTTCCATGTAATGCACAAACTGAAGACACTATGCCTCTAATTATATAGGAATTGAATGAATTAGTAGCAGCGCTTGTGTTATAATTCAATCTATCCCTTGCCAGCATCTTGTCTATGTAATGACAATTTTTTGCATTTAACTTGACGTCTATTCCAGATAAAAATTATTTCAAGAAGTAATTTTTTACTTTTTATCTTCTCACCCATTCCCCACCCTATCTCCATCAAATAGCTGCTATCTACATTTTTAGCAGCATCTCAAGCTGCAGCAACAAATTACCCAAAAACTTGGTGGCTTAACACAACACAATTTTGTATCTTACAATTCACTATGTTAAAAGTTTGACATGGGTATCATCAGTGTCAGCAGACTTTTTTCTGGAGTTTGAACAGAAAATGTATTTCTTGTTCACAGGAGTTGTTAGCAGGATTTATCTCCATGTAATGGTAGAACCAAGGTCCCTGTTTCCTGGCCATAAACAGATCTGCTCCAACTTTTAATCTGCTGTGTTCTTTAGTTCATAGACCCTTTCTCCTATCTTCAAGGCCAGCAACAGAAATCTTTCTCATGTCACATCTTTGACCAATATTGCCACCTGCCCTCTCCATTTTAAATAATCTGTGTAATACAGAATAGTCTCCCCATCTGAAAGCCCATTCCTGCTTTTTGTCACATGATTTAACATAGTCAAAGATTCTGAGGAGTAGAACAGGGTGCCTTTCCTTGAGTCTTCAGGCAATTCCCCAATACTAAGTCTCAATCTTAAATGCTTGGAGATATCCCACTTTTGTTCTTTTCTATACAATTAGTCTCTTCCTGAAAACTGGAATATTTATTAAATCCATCAGTGAGCAAGCATACTACATTTCCAATAAACATTAACTCATTAGTTTACAAATGGACTTTTCTATAAGAAATGCATCGTTTATCTCTCCTTTTACCCCCTCCCACTCTGTTGGCCTCAGTTCTATAGTCAGATCCTTAAAGGTTGCAATTGGTTTATTTTTGTCTGACCCTTTTGTTTCTCTATATGATAGGGTTCCAATGAACTGTAGAGAAGGACTTCAGATAGATATGGTGTGGCAGCATCCCAACTGAAGGGAGTGATCCTATGCCTCTCAATCAGTGTTGTAAACCAAAGTTATCTCAATTTAAAAGGAAAATAAATCAAGTCCAAGTACATCTTGAATTGGAGTACACTTTGGAAACCATGGTAAAATCACCCAAGCAATGTTGCAATGAGCCATAGCCATTTATTTCATACAAAATATTGGACTTTTGGACAAAATATTGGGCTATTCAATATCTTAGTTTTCCTGAGTCCCATAATAGGAAAAATTACCTTCATTTTATTTTGAGAATAAAAGTACCTAATATAATATTTAATTTAGAGTGGAGACAAGTATTTGTTTCCCATCTACAAGATAATTTGATTGCAGTACAGCACATACTTTATCTTGTTTTCTTTCTTTAATATTATATTTAGAGATTTACATTCTCAATTTCTTTTTAATTATATGTTGAATTTGCATCTCTATAACTTTCAGATGTAAAAAAATTCAAGTTAAAAAGAACTTTCCTAAGAAATTGCAAAGAAGTTAGTATACATAGTTCCTGGACAAAGGACGAAGGACAAAGCAAAAGTCAAGGAAAATAATTTGGTGTGATCTACCTATAAATGGAGATTTGATAGCAGAATTTATCTCACTACTTGCCCAAACATTTACTGACAATATGTTTCAAAAATGCAAAAACAAATTACTCTCAATTGCTATTTTTGGCTTTCTTTTCCACCCTTTCTCCAGTTCCATGCCCCTGAAATAAGTTGGTGTTTTAGATATTTTCTATTTTCACATAGTAATGCATTTTTGAAAATAATAATAAATCCCCACTAGCATTGCTAGTCAACTTGGGAACTCAAAATTAAATTATATTTTTCTGCACATTTCTACTATAAAATTTACCATCAGAATTTTTAAAATGTGCTGATGATGCACAAAGGAAAATGAAATCCATTTATTGGGGGGAAAATAAATTAACTTTCTGCAATGGGCAAGCTCAGTCCCCAAGCAATAGCCTCAAATCTATAAAAGACTGAATGTTTGAACCAGGACATATATAAATTCAAGAGAAGAGGTCATGTTCTCTTTATATATTTTTCCAGCCAAGTATAGTTCATATACTTGCTATACTCATATTCCTCAACTTATCAGCAGTTTTTATGCAAAATTAAATAGAATGGCTATATAATATCTAGATTAATAGTGCACCTAAAATATAGACATAGATTCTGCAGAAGATAATTATTAACATTTCATTCATCTATGGGTTTTTCACACTGATTTTTAGGCAAGGAAGCAATTTATATTAAATATCAAAATTCAACACAATCATCATAGAAAATATTTTAAAACACATGTGAAATGAAACCTTACTTATAATAATTTAAGGATAGGAATAGTCATAAAATTCAATTTTCCATGCTAGTCATTGATAATCTGTAAGAAATAGTAGCAGTTGATGGAAAATGCATGCAAGAAAGTTATTAAAAAGCTGCTTGGAGAGAATGAAAATGGACAACAGAGAATCAGAAACCAAATCTAATCAAATCATATTTTCCATGTGATTTTCAATGAGGCTATTACAGACTATTTGACTCTCACAAAGGATTTTTTAAATATTAAAATATTTGCTTAGGTATTTAAATGTGTTATATAACTACCAAGAGTAGGGGGAAGTTTACTTTCAATTATTTATCTATCTACCCATGTGTCTGTGTGTTTATTCAACTATTACTCCTTAAACTTACATTATCTTAAAATGTTTTCAGAGTGGAAAAATAACTATCTTATTTATTTTTTTTTATTTTGCAAGAGCTATGTGCTCCTTTTTATTACCACTATGGAACACTTTGTAAACAACAGTTGCTAAGCCAAGTAGTAGAGTAAAACATAATATCATATTTATAAAACTACAATCCCATGTTCATAAGTGTATCAACTACTGTGCCCCTTAAAAATAAAAGATAAAATGATATATGACCTCAAACAAGGTAGCTAATCCTTCCATGACTCCATTTCCTTTTCTGAAAAGTGAAACTATCTATCTGCCTCATAAGATCATTGTACAAATTAAATGGTTTTTAAATCTGTGAAGTCCATTGAACAGTTTGGCATGTACCAAGTGCTCAATAATAATTATCAATCATGATTTCTATTACTTTAATCCATATTCATGATGCAATCATAGTTACTTTACATAGTCATAGTCATAGTGGTTTCAAAGAACAAAAATTCAAGTACTCTCAAATGTAGAAACTATTACCAAGTCAAATATTCTGGCACATCAAAGATATTGCCATTTTCATATATTATTTTTTTTTTTTATCTCTACTTGTTCGAGTCCACTGAGTAAGATTATCAGGAAACACTGACTGCAAGTTTGTTAGTTTTAATAGTTTGTTTCAACATGATGGCAAACAGCACATAGAACCAAACATGAACTTCCCTAAAGGGCAGAGTTAAGGGAGTAAACTTATAAAATTTTCAGAGTACAGTTTTGGCAGAGCTCGGCCAGAATTTGTAAACAAAGTCAATTTGCTGCAATATTCTGTATTAGCTTTCGATCATAAGCTTACCAAGTAGATAGTCTTCTGGGTTAGATAAACAGACAAATAAAATAAATATGTGGAATTATAAAGTGTTTGTGCTTAATGTGTCTTACATGCCCTGGTTTGGATTAGGTTTTATATTTTTGTGACTCATAATATCAAATGATAGAAAGCCCAAATGATTATCACAAACATGACATATTCCATGAATATATTAAAGATGAAGGGATTATAAAACTAGCAAAAGCAGCAAATTATACTTATTTTACTAGATTTTTAGAGACATGTTATTAATTTTGTTAAGGTAACAGTTTACAATGTTGCACATGATTAGAATTATAGGACTATGTTCTTCAGATGTATGTTACCACACCACACCCAATGTCAAGGTATAATCCTCCACCACAATCAATTAAGATCCTTCCCCACTTAGCTCGTTTCCCTCCTCTTCACTCTCCACATAGCCTTAATTATACAGTCAGATTTCTAGGGTTTAGGGTTTATTACTACTTTGACTTTACTGACCCTTTATTTTATTTCTATCTTATTTAAAATCATCTATTATTTGTTTTTATCCTTCTCACTTTTTATCCTTAGAATAGTCACCTCCATCATATCCATTTTTGGCAAAAGTCAAGAGCCTTTGGCTGAGAAGTACCCAAATGTGTATATATGCCATAGCTTTCTAATTCACTATCTGCCTGTGGGCATTTAGGTTGTTTCCATAGCTTTGCTGTGTTAATAGTGTTGCAATAAACACAGGAGAGTACATATCTGTTTAAATTGCTGCTTTTATATTTCATGGGTAAATTCCTAGGAGAAGAATATTATGAAAAATGGCAATCAATTTTAATATTTTAAAAAATTAATATATTGCTTTCCACAGTGGCGGGACCACTCTATTTTCCTACAAAGTGTACAAGGATTCCTTTTTCTCCACATCTTTGTAAATACTTGTTGATTATGGTGTTGTTGATATAGGTCATCCTCATAG